>JAJOOO010002166.1:0-35856 GCA_029582685.1 Solanum piurae
ACCACTGTTGGCCCCAAGCAAACCCTTGGCCTGGCTAGACTCTCAGCGGAAGACTTACTCAACAAAAAAATGTACTTAAATACAATCTTAAATAAACATTCTGAATAGATAAACTGAGAATGTTGAGAAAATAACATTCAACTTAGCCAAAATGGCAACTCAAGTCTTTAAAATCAAACAACTGAAATATTAAGACTAAAGAACTCATATCTAACTGTCTATGAAGCCTCTAGATACTAAGAGGGATGTCGGGACAAGACCACTGATCATCCTAACAACTGAAATAGCCAAAAAGCAATAAAACAAAACATAACCAAAGGGATCCTCCGGAAAGCAAAGAGGCTCACCAACTGACTTTGAGTGCTCGAATGAATCACCAGGCGCTGGATGTTGATCCTGATTACCTGGTATAAACCTTCTTCCAGATACTCATCCTATATATATTCCGCCATATAGGATGGCACCAACAGAGTTAAAAGAGTTAAATGAGCAGTTGAAAGATCTCCTTGATAAGGGTTTTATTCGATCAAGTGTCTCACCTTAAGGAGCTCCGATCTTGTTTGTGAGGACGAATGATGGTTCCCTTAGGATGTGTAAGATTACTGTCAGTTGAACAAGCTTACCATCAAGAATAAGTATCATCTCCCAAGGATTGATGATCTTTTCGATCATCTTCAGGGTGCTACCTGTTTCTTGAAAATAGACCTCAGATCAGGCTACCATCAATTAAGAGTAAGGGAATGTGATATTCCAAAGACAGCATTCAGGACCCGTTATGGTCATTATGAGTTTCTCGTCATATCGTTCGATCTAACTAATGCATATGCAGTGTTCATAAACCTTATGAATAGAGTATTCAAGCCTTATTTAGATATGTTTGTTATCGTGTTCATTGATGACATTTTAATCTATTCGAGGAATGAGGAAGATCATGTTAGCCATCTCAGAATAATTCTCCAAACTCTAAAGGATAGAGAGTTGTATGCCAAGTTCTCTAAGTGTGAGTTTTGGCTTGAGTCTGTGGCATTCTTAGGCCACATTGTGTCTGGAGAGGGAATTAAAGTTGATACCCAAAAAATAGAGCCAATGCATAATTGACCTAGATCCACATCTCCAACTGATATTAGGAGTTTCTTGGGTTTGGCTGGCTATTATAGAAGGTTCGTATAGGGGTTCTCGTCTATTTCATCCCTTTTGACCAAGTTAACTCAGAAGACAGTGAAGTTTCAATGGTCTGAAGCTTGTGAGAAAAACTTATAGAAATTGAAAAAGTGGTTGACTACTGCCCCAATATTGACCTTACCAAAAGGTACGCAAGGCTTTGTTGTATATTTTGATGCGTCTAGAGTTGGTTTGGGTTGTGTGCTAATGCAGAATGACAAGGTTATAGCTAATGCCTCCAGACAGTTAAAAGTTCATGAGAGGAACTACCCAACCCATGATCTAGAGTTGGCTGCTATAGTTTTTGCTTTAAAAATGTGGTGTCATTATCTTTATGGTGTTCATGTGGATGTGTTCACTGATCACAAGAGTCTTCATTATGTGTTTAGTCCGAAAGAGCTTAATCTCAGCAGCGAAGGTGGTTAGAGTTACTCAAGGATTATGACATGAGTATTATTTATCACCCAAGTAAGGCTAATGTTGTTGCTGATGCCTTGAGTAGATTGTATATGGGTAGCACCGCCCATTTTGAGGAAGATAAGAATGAGTTAGCAAAAGATGTGCATAGACTTGCACAATTAGGAGTTCGACTAATGGATTCCATAAAAGAAGGAGTAGTGGTGATGAATGAGGTTGAATTATTATTAGTGTCAGATGTAAAAGAGAAGCAAGGCCAAGATCCTATTTTGCTTGAATTGAAGGCAAATGTTCATAAGCAAAAAGTAATGGCTTTTGAACTAGGGGAGATGGTGTATTGAGGTATCAAGGTAGATTGTGTGTACCAAGAGTGGATGAACTTCAAGAAAGGATTATGAAGGTAGCTCATAGCTCCAGATATTATATCCATTCGGGTTCCACAAAGATGTATCGTGATTTGAGAGAAGTTTATTGGTGGAGTAGTACGAAGAAGGGCATTGCAAAGTTTGTTGCTAAGTGTCTGAATTGCCAACAAGTTAAAGTAGAGCACCAAAGGCCCGGTGGTATGGCTCAATATATAGAACTTCTAAAATGGAAGTAGGAGATGATCAATATGGATTTCATCACAGGTTTACCAAGGTCTCACAGGCAACATGATTCTATTTGGGTGATTGTGGATCGAATGACCAAGTCAACCCACTTTTTGCCGGTAAAGACTACCCATTCAACAGAGGACTATCCAAGTTGTATCTTCAAGAGGTAGTTAGACTTCATGGTATGCCAATTTCAATTATTTCATATAGAAGTGCACAATGTATTGCACAGTTCTGGAAATCATTCCGAGAAGGCTTGGGTTTAAAGGTGAACTTGAGTATTGTTTTTCATCCTCAGATAGATGGTCAAGCAGAGCGCACTATTAATACTCTAGAATATATGTTGAGGGCCTGTGTGATTGATTTCAAGGGTAATTGGGATGATCACTTACCTCTCATTGAGTTCGCCTACAACAATAGTTACCATTCTAGCATCCAGATGGCTCCTTATGAAGCTCTTTATGGGAGAAGATGCAGATCTCCTATTGGATGGTTTGAAGTTGGTGAAGCTGGGTTGATAGGACCAGACTTAGTCCATCAAGCTATGGAGAAGGTGAAAGTTATTCAAGAGAGGTTGAAAACAGCGCAGAGTCGTCAGAAATCCTATACAGATGTTAGGAGAAAAGACTTAGAGTTCGAAGTAAATGATTGGATTTACTTGAAAGTTTCATCCATGAAGGGTGTTATGAGGTTTGGTAAGAAGGGGAAACTTAGTCCCCGATATATTGGTCTTTACAAAATATCCAAAAGGATTGGTAATGTAGCTTATGAGTTAGAACTACCCCAAAAGTTAGCATCGGTTCATCCGGTATTTCACATCTCCATGTTAAAAAAGTGCATGGGATATATTTCACTTATCATACCTACTGAAGATATTGGTATCAAGGATAGCTTATCATATGAGGAGATTCTTGTGCAGATCCTAGATCGCCAAGTTCGCAAGTTGAGAACTAAAGAAGTAGCATCAGCCAAAGTTCTATAGAGAAATCAATTTGTTTAGGAAGCAACTTGGGAAGCTGAGGAGGATCTGAAGAAGAGATACCCACATCTCTTTGAATCCAGAGAAGTTCCGAATTAAGGTACTAATCATTTTCTTGGCCTTTATTTTAAGTTGGCATGTTGTATTTACATTTTGCTTGTTGGGTGTTTGAGCTGAATCTTAGATGTTACACCCTTAGCCTACTAAGAGTAATCTCATTCGAGGACGAATGTTCCCAAGGGGGAGATATTGTAACACCCCGCTACTAGAAAGACCTAGAATTAGAAAGAAATCTTTTTTGGAAATAACCAAATTTGAAAAGTGTGACAAGTTAAGTTAAGTATGAGTTTTGGGTCAACTTCAAACGGCCATAACTCCTAGATCAGGAAGAGTTAGGTATGCTACCAAATACCGTAGGAAATATCTTTGAATTATCTTTCCAACTCCGCTGATTTTTCTCAATTTTGAGTTGGTATGAGGGAGATATGCCTATTTGAAGTTGGGTTGTCTAGATAAGAAAGTCAAAACCGGATTTAGAAGGGTATTGTGGTCTTTTCACTACCCAATTAAATTATTTTATTTTTGGTAATTACTTAGGGGTCTAAATTGAATTAGATCAGTTTACGCTTTACAAAATTACGCTAGGGTTTTTGGAGTAAGAACTTAAGAGGAGAAAATAGGAGAAAAGTCAAGTGTTCTTGGAGTTTTCTTGCGGAATCGAAGTCGTTTCGTCAAGGGTTGATCCCTAAAGAGGTATGTGAGTTCACACAACGTTGAATTCGTCCACCCACGCTCCAAACATGTTTAATTCAGCGTGAATTCGTCCTAAAAAGTTGAATGTTTGTATGTTCTTGATGTATGTTTCTTGAATTTACTTTCGTTCTTAAATTGGGATGAGATTGAGGAGTTTCTTGAGATTATAGAGTCGATTATTAGAGTTGTTTGAGTTAGATTCTTGTGTACATATACTGGGTATCTGAATCTAAAGAGATTGGAGAAAAGGAATCGAATTTAGGTGAATTGAGGTTAGAAAATAAAGAAGGAAAAAGTCGAGCAAATCTGGTGGCCCCAGTCCATGTCGCGGACTTGCCCCATTATTTCACAGAAATCTTTCCCGCGTCGCGGAGTGGTCATGGACTGTTCTGTCTCAAAATTTATTTTGCGACCAAATAATTAAATGTATCTCCGCATCGCGGACTCGCTTCCAGGCAGTGATTTCTTGATCGTTTCTCATGTTTAACTATCTAAAAACACCCCTAAACATTATGAGATCTTTCCTATCACAAATCTCAATCCTTGAATCCATAAATTCAAATTCGAGAAAAGGTAAGAGCCAAGTCAAGAGAAGTTCATAGAGTCTTCCACAAGTCTTTTACAAATGTTTTGACTTTGTTTTAAGACCTGAGTTTTGTTTTGTGTAAAGAGTAAAAATTGAAGTTCATTTCTTCAAAAGAGTATATCGGGACTATGTATTCCCAAAGAGTAAAAATTGTTTTCACATTTAAACAAGAAAGGAAACTGAGATTTCCAAAAGAGCATTTGAGCTAGTTTTCAGTAAAGAGTAAATGCTTTCACAATTAAGCAAGAGAGGAAACACTGATTTCCAAGAGAGCCTTCAGGCTAGTTTTTGAGTAATTATCTCAAACCACAGAGTTATGTTTTTAAGCATAAGAGCTAGTATCATATTTTGGGAGTAGTATTGAGCACCGATATGGGGGAGAGTTCGGACAACTCCCAGCCCCCATAAACCATGTATCCATCATGGGTAGAAAAGGGTCATACTTTTTAGATGATTCCTTAGTGTTGTTTAGCATAGACTAGTGGATCCACTTAGTAGTCAAGTGCTATACCATCAACAAGGTATAGGATGGCCCTGGCAGTGTGAGGGAAAACGTTGTATCAACACAATAGCTCTTACGTCATGGTTGTCGATTAGAGAAACTCCCACAACAATATTATATTGTATTTTTATATACATTTCAGAGTTTATATTGTATCTTTGCATACATCCAGAGTTACTATGGTATTTCTAACTACACAGAGTTGTTATCCATGATTTAAAAAGTTTTTCTTTATATTGCACTTGTTCATATTGCCTTATATTGAAATGAGTTCAGTTCAGTTGAGTTGAGTGAGACCAGGTTTGTTCTTTCAGTTCCTTTCAAGCTTATGTCTTGTTTTAGTATTCCCCTCACATGCTCGTACATTCAATGTACTGATGCCATTTGGCCTGCATCTTTGTATGATGCAGACACAGGTAACCAGGATCAACATCCAGCGCATCGTTGATCCAGTGAGCACTCAGAGTCGTGTGGTGAGCCTCCTTGCTTTCCGGAGGATCCCTTTTATTATTTTCAGTATTATTATTAGTTCATTAGGATGTCGTGGGTCTTGTCCCGACATCCATCTCAGTTGTTTAGAGGCTTCATAGACAGTCAGATGTTAGTTCTTTAGTCTTTTCATTTTCATTCTATTATGTTGAGACTTGAGTTGCCAATTAATGTTCCTTTATAACATTCTAGTTTATTACATAGATTTATCTTTGTTGAGTAAAAGTCTTCCGCTGAGTAAGTAAGTCAGGTCAAGGGTTCGCTTGGGGCCAACAATGGTTCTCGAGTGCCAGTCCCGCCCAGGGTGTAGGCTCGGGGCGTGAAAAATAAAATATCTATGGTTCTTGTACAAAGAGCATGCCGAGGGACTACTACGCTCACCGCACACTTGCATTACCATCTGAACTTCTCAATTATACTTTGAACCCCCTGAGCAAAAATCCTGGGTCAGCCACTGATTATGAGTATGATTTCTAGTTAGATTTTAATTCATAGTGTCAGTGCTATCATGTTCCTTGTAATATATTGTATCTTTCTGAGCTCGATTGATCTATAATGTCTACTGAGTACTCCGTGTGTTGGTACTCACATTACATTTCTACATCTTTTTCTAATGTAATACCTAGTACAAATCATCTCGATTGATCTTAGATCATTCGAGGCCGTCGTTGTTTGGATCGTGGTGAGCTCTTGGCTTCCAGAGACTTGTTGCTCCTTCTTTTGTGTTGTCTATGTATCTTGTATTTTGTTAGACATACCTATTATTATATATATATATATATATATATATATACTTGTACTTTAAAGGCTCTTGTACCGTTGACACTAGGTCCGGTGTTTATTTTTTTTGTGTATTCGTCTTTTTGGTCATTTTCAGACCCTTATGGTATATTTTGTACATATTTATGTCATGGGCCCCTTTCTTGTCTTATTATTGCTTCCCCATTAATTATTTCTAATTTTACTTATCTCGTGTTAATTGAATTTTGTCCTGCCTATTAGGGGTTTATGATAAACATCATCATGACCTGATTTCGGATTGTAATATTATGATCAGATTTTTTTTTCTAATAACAAATCCAATCAAATCTCTATTCAAGTTCTTTTTTTATTTGATTCAGATTATCAATTTGATGCAATTTTATCAATTTTTCTTATACACCCTATTTGCATGTACGAATTTTAATGATTTTATTTTTTATTGAACTTATATGTTTCTCAAAATATCTTTGTCCCACAATTTTAATGAAGGGAATTTTTGAAAAAAATCAAAAAAGTGATATTCTTAAAAAAGTGTTTGATCAGTTTACATTAATTTTTATACAAAAGTTATAATATTAATATTTAATTTAGTTTTGATAGTTCTCATGAATGCGCGAAGTGCGATTGTGTATACTAATTATACAATATAATATAATACAATACAATATGTAATAACCATCTAAATAAGTTGTTAGCAGCTATGTGAGTTGGTTACCTAAACTTTCATTTTGTTATTGAGAATTTGATTTCTCACTTTGTAATCCTTCCCTTTATCACCCTATCCTCATTTTTTAAACAGTTAAGTCCTAGTGTTTTTTTCCAATCCTTTCGTCATTTTTGCTAAAAAAACAAAAACAAAAAGGTGAGCGTTTTTTTTTTTGGAAAATTAATTTTTTATATTTTTAAAAATATTTGCACCATGTAGTCTATATTTTATATTTAAACACCTTTTATACAAAGTTGATATATTATAAATTATGATTTTTCCTCAAGTATAAAATTGTATAGTATTATAGAATATTGTATATTGAGTTAGGTGAAAATATTTTGAAAAGGTATACAACAAAGTCTTACTAAATTAATACTCGATAAATTAATAATCTTTCTAAGATAATATTTTCCTCCGATTTCAACTTGGGCCAATGAAAAAAATCACTCATTTCAATAAGATAATATATTTTTAGAAGACCTCTATATAAATATATGATCCTATTAATATTATAAATTAATGATTCCTTAAAAGTATAAATATATTGTAGACAATTTAGTGAAATACGATTCTATTGTGCTTTGTTTTTTTTTATAAATTTAAATCTAGTTGAATCTCATCTCTAACTTTTCTTATTGCATCCAAAAGTTCTGGTGTTGCTATAACTGCAAATCTTTTTGAGTGCATGTATAATGATCTCTTTTGTACTCAGATAATGTTTTACATATTTGATATGTCATTATTGATTTTATGACATCTTTTAAATGAGAAGTCATTTTTGGATATGGTTTCTCCAGAAAATTCCTATATTGTTTATATAGTTTATTCTCTCACCATCATACATTGAATATTTTTAGTAAATATACACTGAGTAAGAATTTATTATTATTAAAACACACTGAACATTATGTATGATGAATTTATTTTTACAATATCATTGACTTCTTAAATTTATTTTACAATGAATCATTTAATAAAAAAAATTATAATAAATCATGCACATACATTATACTTTATATCTAATGATTTTTTTAAATATGAATTCAATAAATATAATATATAATCTAGTGAGATATAATAATTTTGATGCATCCATCGTACTTTAAGTATAATAATTTTTTTTTCAATGTGAATTCAATATATTACTAAACGCCCCCTTTGAAATCTTAAAATCTTTTTGAGAGAACACACTTCGCCGGAGTTGGAACTAAGGTAAGCTTAAAGTACAATTCCTCTTCCTCATTCTTCGACTAATCTCCGGACATGTAAGTCGGAGATGGAGAAACCCCAGTTACCTGCTTATCGATTTCCTTTTAATTCTTAAAGTATAATTTCGATCTTTAATTTGCACTTTTTTGAGGGGTTGTAGGGTTATTAAACCCTTTAATTTTTCATTAATGGAGTTTTTCTGTAAGTATTTGTATTTATGTTGATGGAGTAATTAACTTGGTGATGCTTACATTGTTACTGATGAAATGTAACCTTTTTTTTTATCAATAAGATAGTATGTTTGTAAATTTTGGATTAGCAGATGTTATTGCAACTTTATCTTTGGATTGATTAAAAATTCCTGAAACGTTTATCAGCCGTCAGCAGTTTTACGAGGCTCTGTTTGGGGTAAATACTTACCCGCACCATGTGTTTACACCAAACCTATTCAACTTATCATGGTTAAGTTTTTACCTTTGTTCGGAATTAGTAGTGAATAACACGGTTAATGCCATTTCCAGCAAGGAAGTGCTTCCTTGTAAACTGTGTGCTGATTGTTGTAGCAATCAAATGCTTAATGCTTTGTAGCTTTCAGGTTTGACATTGTAACTTATATTATATAGTTCCTGTCAAGAACTTGAGAACTTTGTCATTAACTCTGCTAGGGAATGGGGAAAAATAGTACTACATGGAAATGTTATATTTGTTGCAGACATTCCTATTAAAAAAAGGATGAACACAAGAAGACTTGTAGATTAAAGACATCCTTTAATGTTTCATGTCTGCTGATTTGTAAGGAACTAGAATTTTTCTATCTGAAGCTTGTTCCAATCGATTGAAACTGGTGGCTTATTTTGTCGAACAGGAAGCTGTAGATTTGCTTACCGGCTCAGGTCAGTAAGAGAAGTTCGTCCCAGTTATATTGTTTTTCTGGATTTATGGTATTGCTTGGGTGAGCATTTCCTGGTGGTTGAATCGGATCTGAAATGTTTTCTTGCTGACACGGTTATCTTCGAGGTATGATTACATTCTTAAATGAAGGGTGAAACAGGCACAATTCTGTTTGTGCTGTAGGAATTAACTCACTCATGATGCACATTTCTGTGATGACCTGGATTTGTATTGAGTAGACAGTGATATGCAATCTCATGTTTATTTTTTAGGCATATCTGAAAGCGTCACCATGCCTCGTAAGGTAAATTATGGAGTTGATTATGAGGAAGACTTTTATGACTATGAAGATTACAATTATAACTATGACGATGGATATGAATTTGCAGAGACAAATGGTGAGTGTCCCTCCAGCCCTTCTCAGTGCTTCATATTTAAAGATGTACTCTGTCCAGAAAATGTTAAATCATATATTAAGATTACCACTTCATGATAATTCTGAAGTACTTTTCTCCATAGTCATCTTTTATTTAGAACTATTTTAGTTTTTCTCCAAATGCAAGCAAGCCATGCATTGTGTTTGTCAATTGAACTGCAATGCAACTTGCTTTAATTGTGTCCATTTTCCTCTGAATTTCTGGTACATCCATCATTATCAGAAATTGTTTTGAATCTATATGATAAGAATAATTTTTTATTCCTCGTTCGTTGTTTGGTTGTTGAATATGGTCTTGTAATATGTTGGTGGAAAACATTGAGTTACTATACATACTGGACTGCTAACAGGAATTTGTGAAAGGATAAATACTTCTTCAGTTACCAAAACTATTTATGCGCTATGGAATATCAAAAGCTTAATCACTTAGATGGCTCTTAAAAAGTTCTTCCAGCTTCCACTTTAGATGACACCATAATCTGTTTTGAAATGTTTCAAATTGCTTGACACTTCCACAAGTAACTGTATCTTATACAACTTTCACCTCTTTCAAGGATTTTGAACAATCAAAACTTAAAACCCCAATATGATGTTTCTATTGTCAGATTAACTTCTTAACTACTAATATACTGCATCTTTCCAAACTAACCAATATTATATATAATTAAATTTAACTCATGGAATTTCCGTACCAAGTCAAATTGTGACATAAATGAGTGCAAAGGGAATATTTGTTTACTTGTAGAAAATTTCCATATGTTTTTTGTAAATTTTCATGTTATAGTTACTTTACCAGGACTATTGGTCTTGGCAGTAGTTTATGTCCCTTATATACTAAAAGCTTAATTTTAAAGAACTCAATATGTTGTTTACGTTTTGCTATAGGAAGGGCTCCAGAAACAAATACAAAGCAGGAATTGGTCAAGGTTGGCATCTGGCGTTGTTCCATTTGCACATTTGATAACAGAGCTAGTATGAATGTATGTGATGTGTGTGGAAATCCGAAACAAGAAATAGTTAAGGCTGGGGTGTGGTGTTGTCCCATTTGCACATTTGATAATGAAGATACCACAAATTTATGTGATATGTGTGGCGTCCTGCGTAACCCATTGATCAAAGGTGGTGGTGGCGGCAGTGGCAAAGCTAGCGCAGGTTAGCAACTGGCAATATGTCTCCTACAAATTTCACATTGATACACATACAGTTTTCTTTTTGGGGGCTGGCAAGAACTGTTTCTGACTTTCTGTAGATAATATTTTTGTTGCATTTTTGTTCTCCTTGCGTATTTTCCTCCCCTCAATAGATAGTAATAAGTAATTTGGTGGTAAACTTGGTTGTGGGAGTTCTCCAATTTGTTTCGGTTACTTGATTTTAAGATGTCATCAACGGTCCTTACGCAAATATCTTGCATCATCTATTGACAATGGTACTTATATTTTCCCAATTTAGGTAGTTCTTAGTGAATTTCACTTGCTTCTTCATAGAGTAGATTATTTCCTGCAATTGGTCGCATATCCATAGTTTCTAGGGTGGCTATAATGGCCAAGTATCTATTTGCATCACTGCCACATTGGAAACCAAAAATGTTGTTCACTTTGAAGCACAAAACTTTAAGGAAAAAAAAGAGGACCGTTAACTTCGACGAGCTTTGATATATTTGTGGTACAAAGTTGAGAGGTGGGATGGTGAGAGGGGGGAGGGGGTATAAGGGTTTTAGTTATTACATTTTGGATACGCGGGGAATATTGGTAGTGATCAGACTAATTAATTTTTAATAGTTGACCTTTATCAAGAAGGACAATATTAGCCCTATTTTCTAATGTCAGGGACATCGTTGACCTCAACAATTAATGGAGGGTAAAGTTAGACCATTTTACATAGTGCAATCACAAATATGGACTTTTTTCCGTGCCAAAGTCTAAGGATGAATCTTGAGTGAGAAATGATAGATTAATTTGCATGTTAGTCCTAGATAAAAAAGTCATAAAAACTTATCTCCCCTTCAGCATGAAACTTCTACTCGTTGGGAAATATGATTCTTAAAGTGTGCTTGTTGATTGTTTTAATCAATTAACACGACTTTAGGAGATCTTATTTTTCCTTTTCCTTGCGTAATCATTTTATTTTTTTGGAAAATAGTAATGTGGTAATCTTGTATTACAGGGAAGTTACTAAGTTTTAAAAAAATAATCTTCTATTGCCGGGGACCTTCAAAAGTAGAAACAGAAAAAGTAATACTTACAGAGATCGTAAAAAATCTACAAGCTGTTCTGTTTCCTCTAAACCTGTTTCTTTACACCAAAAATAAATAGATACAATACAATTCCACTTAACCTTTTGAATGGAATTGGAAATACCTTTAAAATTTCTACTATTCCTCTCTCTCCAAACTCTCCACCATATGCAATGTGGGGTTATTCTCCACCATGCCTTCTGGCTCTTACTTCCCCCTCTTCTAATACAACAACTCAACAAATCTGCAGTATGCTGAGGCATAATAATTTGTGAATGGATAATGCCATAAATATATGGATGAAAGATTTGGTCTGTATCTAGAATTCAATGGAATAATCCATCAAACTAGTTGTCCCTACACTTGTACACAAAATGGGGTTGCTGGAAGGGAAAAATAGGCATTTGTTAGAAATGACAAGATCTCTTATGTTTACCATGAATCTACCAAATGACGAGCTACTAGGGATGTCATTCTAGTTGTTGTCTATCTTAGTAATAGAATTCCACTTAAAACCTCAATTTTTAGAGTCCTCTAGGGGCTTTTTAAAGGGTGAGAATAAATATATTGTTCATCGAAAGTTGTTTGGGTGTGTTTTGTTCACACTAGGAATTCTGGGAAACTTGGTCCTAGAGCCCTTAAGTGTGTCTTTTATGAGTGTACTCCTACACAGAAATGGTGCAAATGCTCCCTAAGGGATTTTTGTCAGCATGAATGTTTCTTTCTGAGAGTTGGATCCCTATTTCAATATTAAACCATCACTTCTTCATGTTAAGAGCAAGAAGGAGGAAGAGAGATGATCCTCCTACACAGAAATGGTACAAATGCTCCCTAAGGGATTTTAGTCAGCATGACTGTTTCTTTCTGAGAGTTGGATCCCTATTTCAATATTAAACCATCACTTCTTCAAGTTAAGAGCAATAAGGAGGAAGAGAGATGATTCTCCCCGATTCCACTGTCGAAACCACTACCACAGGGTAAAGTGAAATTGGAGAAAGAATTTAGGGAGATATTGTTGGGCATTTGGAGCTCATTCACATTGCCGGTCCCAAGCCCGGATAAAGGAGAAGGGATGCTAAGGGTCAATCGAAAACCACCTCTACTTCATAAAGGTAGAGATAATGATGCATACATTTTACCATCCCAGACGTATGGTTTGTTGTTATTGTTGGGGGTTTGGATAGGCCTAATTTGATAACTTACTCAATGAGAAATAGAATAACAAAAGCCATCATGCAATCTACTGAAGCTGAATTTTCTTATCACGATCCAACAAAAAGTTGTGACGACACCCACACTTGATCCTATTGGTAAACGCTTATCCAATTTTAGTCCATTTTTAAAATTTAAGCGAAAATATAAAGGTGAAAAAACTAAATTAAGTCATAACTGGATCTCTTAATCATAAAGTGCAAAAAGTAACAAAATATACCCCAAAACCTGGTGTCATAGATACAAGAGCCTCTAAAAAGTTTACAAGTCTGAAAATAGCAAAGTACTATTGGTGTTGTTGTCACGACCCGGAAACTTGAGTCATGATGGCACCTACTATAACCCACCAGTAGGTAAGTCAACCCGTAATTTGAAACGACAAGTAATGGGTGTACAGGGAAGAAACAATATCCAACAAGCATAAGAGAAGCAGGAGAAAAGAGCCGAAGAGAAAGCAAGTAACTAACTATAACTTAACTGGACCCCTATAAGCCCAGAAGGTACACTTGTGAACGGACCCCTATAAGCCCAAAAGGTACACTTGTGCGCAAGTTTAAGCAAATAACCCGAACAGACTTCCATAAGCCTGATGAGTACATATAAGAACTATAACTAAAGAAAACGGAACTCGAACCTCGAATGGCAGATAGAACACCCAAAGAACCCAATAGAACCATGCCGCTAGGTATTAACTCAATAGAGGATAATGTGCTCAAACTCGGACTGCGGGGTAAGATCAAGTGCCCAGATCGTGAATCTGTGACAATAAGAGCGGTATGCCCAGACCTTAAATTTGTGACTATACGAACTGCTGAGGAACAATCCCATGCCAAAGTCATCATCACAAGGCCATCGTGGATTGACGTCCCCCCCAAGGTTGCCAACACAACACTCTAAGCCCAAACCAGATCCAACCGCACATCATCGAACGAAGTCCAAAATCACAACAGAGAATCACTAGGGTCGTAATAAAAAGGGAATTATGGATGAAAGGTCATCAAAGCTGAGTTACCGCCTAGTTAAGGCTCAAACTATCATACCGAAGTCTACTACATCAATCTACAAGGATCTAAGCCGTCCTAAGCGACGTTAGAGCAATTCTAAGGTCTATCGGCTCCAAAACGCAAGTCTAAGGCAATCACTAGCCTACACCTAGGCTAAGGCCAATAACAACCTTCCCAAATAATCATAAACAAGTATAAATGACGATCACAAGGTAAGAATGATCACACACAGGTTAGTAAACATGCTAACTCTCCCTGAAAACTCAAAAATACGGCCTAAAACATGATTTCTAAGTAACTAACATGAATCAACTACTAACCCAACCCAAATTCCAACTAATCAACATGAATTCACATTCTCAAGCTCAATCTAAAGATCGAGAAGCCATAGCCTACCTCAATGCCAGATCGCGCGCGCTCCAAAATCACAATTCCAGAGTTTTACCCTTCAAACCTCCTTCAAACGCCTTCACCCCTCTAAAACATCAACACAACGACGTCAAAACGGGCGTTGATGGACCCAAATTTGAGCAAAAAAAATGGGATTGTGGGACCCACCACAGAAATCCCAAAATTGACTCTGTCAAAAGGTCTAAATGAGCTTACTGACACAATTCAAGCTCGAAAACAGCCCAACTAACGACATGCAACAATTCACCGAAAAAAACTCCATTAAAGAATTAAGGCAATCCTTTTGGGACGAGAATTACCTCAAATTGATGTCCTCGGCACTTCCTCGGACACTCCGGTACGTAGCCACGAAACTTCCGGAATAATACCAGTAAGAATCACCTAAATTGGACTCGTATAACTCGATAAAATCAAATTTGAATATCAGCTCCTTGGCTAAATTTGCAACTGGTCTTGTAAAGATCAGTCAAAAGACTATCGTGAATGAAAAGGGAGGCGCGTGAACACGGAGGGTCTACCACCCCCACCTTCGCGAATGCGGAGAGAGACAAGCAAATGCTGAGGCCAGCCAGCCCAGGTCTTCGCGAACGTGGTAGCCTGCCCATGATCGTGCAAGGCAACTCACCAGGTCTTCGCGAATGCAGCTTAGGCCTCGCTAACGCGGAAACCAATACCATGGTCATTGTGAATGCACGACTAGGAGCTCGCAATCGCGAAGAGGCAAATTAGGATGCACCAGCTTGATGCACATCAGCTTGTTTTGCCCAACTTGAAAATCCCTGATAGGGTGCTCGAGATTCGTTTGGAACTCCGTGCACACAAACGAGATATGTTACCCCTTCCATCTTCGGCATTCCGGACTCAACGGAGGTGTCAAAATTTTCAACCGAGATCGTCTCAACAAAAAGTGGATCCCACACTCAAACTCCGTTTTAAGCCAAATTCCACAAGGAGGCTTGGGATCCGCACCAAAGGTCCTTCTAAACCAAATCATTCCGAAGCTAACGGAACCGTTAGAATTGCATTCTGAGCCCGTCTTTCTGAACTTTTGACCGAAGTCAACCGTTAGAGTTTCAAAAGCTCCAAAACACAGAAACTTGCATAGAATCCTAACAAGCGACCAAGTGACTAAACTGTCAGTCCCAACAAGTCATAAATGTCTTGGGGTCGCTATAGGAATGCTCTAAACGACAAAATGAAGGCAATAACACAGAAATGACCAGGATGGTAATTACAGCATCCACTACTAAAAAGGAAGCGAATAACATAGAAATGCCTTTGGTCTTTTAATTTTCTCACTCGGATGAAATTATGTTGGTTCATTTCCTTTCCTTATCTCCCTTTCCCGTTTAACATTATGTAAGTCCTTCAAAATTTTCCTCCTTTGCCCTGATTTTCTGGGATAGCTCTTCATGAAGTCCCTGTTTCATATTCATAATGAAGTAGAAACTACACAGATCATTCAGTGGCTCTATTATGTATCTTTGTGACTTTGTCCTAATTTTTATTAGAATCTTTAGGAGTTGCTTTCTAGGACCATGTTCATTGGCTGTATTTGGGGGCATCAACTATATACCTGTTCAATGACACCTTCCTGCAAACTTTTCTTCGTTCTTTTTTTTAATTCTTTTTGATTGGTAAACTATTTACCTGTTTACCCAACCTTCGTGCTGACTTTTCTTCCCTTTTTGTCATTGAGAATGTTAGAGTAGATTGAAACTGAAATTTTATGCACTCAATTTTGGCAATTTCCCTCCATAATTCATGCAGAAAGATGCCACCTTTTATATTACCTCTCCAATAATACCAAAAAAAAAGTAGTCTTGATTTCTAATATTTTATATCCTGTTCTCTATTTTGGGAGTTTGACATCTTTCGTGTACTAACTGTTCCTTTTGCAGCTACTAGCGACAAAGTCGTACAGTCGAATGTCAGTAAAAAGGAAATAGCTGGTGAAGTTAAAAAAGAATTGGTTTCTGAAGAGCCTACTAGCTCTTCCACATCAACAGCGAAGGTTAGACGTGATGATATGAAGGATAGAGGTTCTTCTATAGAAACTAGAGGAAATCATGGCGTCATGAGCAACGTGAGCAATATGTCTGTATCATCAAATCCTCGCAATGCGGAGAGTAGAATCGCAACTTCAAGATCACAGAGTAAACCTCAGAAAATTGTATGCACTGATCAATTAGAAGACAAACTGAACCAGCTAAATCTTGCAATCGTGAGTCAACCATTTATGTGGTTCAAGATTTCAAACATTTAGAATGTCTAATCCGCTGATCTTACTCCAAATTTTTCACCATGTAGGTTGGCCATGTTGATTCTGGGAAGTCAACACTATCAGGAAGACTACTACATCTTTTGGGGCAGATATCTCAGAAGGAAATGCACAAATATGAAAAAGAGGCCAAGCAGCAAGTAATCCTTCTTTTTGCTTTTTATCCATTTTATAAGGACATTGTCTAATCTTGATTAGCTGATTGATACATATCCTATCTATAATCAGGGAAAAGGGTCCTTTGCTTATGCCTGGGCTTTGGATGAGAGTGCTGAGGAAAGAGAGAGAGGAATAACTATGACAGTGGCTGTTGCCTACTTTAACACAAAAAGTTACCGCGTTGTACTGCTTGATTCCCCAGGCCATAGAGACTTTGTCCCAAATATGATATCAGGTGCAACACAAGCAGATGCTGCAATTCTCGTAGTTGATGCTTCAATAGGTGCATTTGAAGCTGGCATTGATGTTAGTGGAGGTCAGACAAGGGAGCATGCACAACTTATCAAAAGCTTTGGGGTGGATCAGATAATAATTGCTATTAACAAAATGGATGCAGTGGGATACTCCAAAGAACGGTTTGATACAATTAAGAATCAACTAGGAACATTTCTTCGTGCTTGTAAGTTTAAAGATTCATCAGTACTGTGGATTCCCCTGAGTGCCATGGAAAACCAAAATTTGGTGACATGTCCTTCTGATGCAAGATTGTTGTCCTGGTTAGTCTACTGGCAACTGCTAGTGTTACTAGGAAGCATAGTGTTACTCTCTATCTTCAACTTTATCACATCTGCATCGTTTAGAAGAAAATGCTTTCATGGAAGTTTTATGTTTGCCTGAGGCAGAACAATGGAAACAGTAGGTTACTTAGCAAATATATAAGTTAAACTGAATGCAATTGGAATCTGAAACAATTAAAGTCTTCTCAAGATTGACAACCCAAATTTGCAAGCTAGTAGATAAAATGATGATTTTGCTGTTGAGTCAAAATTTCTGTGGTAATTTAGTGTCGTGCGCAAATAGCTCGCGAAGCCCCCATTGTCTTTTGTAGTTAATAATGAAGGTTTATTTCAGGTTTCAAGGTCCATGCCTTTTAGACGCCATAGACTCTCTCCAACCTCCCCAAAGAGATTACTCAAAGCCTATATTAATGCCGATATGTGATCTCGTTAAATTACCCTCACAAGGACAGGTGTCAGTATGTGGGAAGTTGGAGACAGGAACTCTACAAACTGGAGATAAGGTACTCAATTACCCACTAATGCAAGAGAGACCCTTCTCTTTTATTTTGACACTCAACATTTAAATTCATCAAGTATCATATCTAGAACAGGATACTTCTTCTTTATGATATACATGCTTTTAGAAGGCTTGGACTTTGAGTCATAACTGTACAGGGAGTTATACTGGTGCCTATAGATCTGACCATCACCCAGATTAACCTGCCAAAATACCATGCTCTCATTAGGAGGGGCTGAGGGAGGCATTAGGCAAGTAAACTTGTATCCTAATTTTCCATCAAGGTGCTTCTACATTTTTTTCTCTGAGTGCAACTCTTTTCTTACTGTATATTCTAAAGTTTTTGAATTTTTGGGGTGTGTTTGCTGGGGGAGGGGATGGGAGTTCAAGGCGGTTGTTGTTTGAGCTAGGCTTTGCATGGATTGAAACCTGAGGTGGTTTTGATTACTTCAATGTTTTATGTCTCTCTCTTGTCTTGGAAGGGACATCTGCACATTGACAATAATGAGATAGGTACACGGTGAAACACAAAGACACTTCTTTTTTCTCCCTGTTATGTAAGATACCAGTGAATTAGAGTGTAGGGCTCAAGTTAACAGAGTGATAGAGTTAAAGTGGACTAAGATCACTAACAGATACTTACACAGTCATCTTGTTAGGGCATTGTTGGGACATGCTGTTAGGTCATTACTGCAATTGCGATCATAATGCTTGTACAGTGCAATCATCTATTGGACAGTAATTGTTTAATGGTATCAATAAATGCGCCATTGGTGATATTTTTGTTTCGTGTAGATTATTTTTCTATTCTACAAGATTTGACCTTGTAACAAGAATGAAAAATTGTCTTGACTTCTTTGGAAGGATAATAGTCTTTTCTAACGATAAATTCTTAACATGGTCAGGTTCTAGTTATGCCATCAAGAGAAATGGCAACAGTGCGTTCTTTGGAACATAATTCTCAGGTCTGTAACAGTGCAAAAGCTGGAGACAACGTCACTGTTAATCTACAAGGTATAGATGTGAATCATGTAATGGCAGGGGATGTGCTGTGCCACCCTGAATATCCTATTGCTGTTACAAATCATTTGGAACTGAAGATTCTTCTCCTGGATATTGCTGTTCCAATTTTAATTGGCTCTCAGGTAGCAGCTCTTGTCATTTTACCCTCAAAATTCACAGAGTTGCATGACGTCTGTTTCTAGTTAATAACTCGAAGAACTCTGGATATTTGAAAACGTGCAGTTGGAATTTCATGTACACCATCTTAAGGAGGCTGCAAGAGTTGTGAGGATTTTGTCATTGCTTGATCCAAAGACCGGAAAGGAGACCAAAAAATCACCTAGATGTCTTCTAGCAAAGCAGAATGCTATAATTGAGGTTTCTCTCAAGAGCAACTATATGTCCATTGATATGCTTATGTTTTATCATTTTAGTAAATATATAAAAAAAATGTCTTTGGTGGGAATGGGTGCAGGGAAGATGCTAGCTATAAAAGAGATCTTAATTTTAATTTGTTTGTCATGGTTCAGGTAGTTTTGCAAGGGATGATCTGCGTTGAAGAGCATTCTAAATGTAAGGGTCTTGGAAGGGTGTCCCTCAGAGCATCAGGAAGAACCATTGCTCTTGGTCTTGTGACTCGAGTTCTAGAGAAGAAGGAATAGAGAAATTGCCACTGCTGGAATGAGGTTTGACATGCCCAGAATCAGCTGGTAGAGGTATACATCTGTGAGGACCTTTAGCTTGAAACAATGACCTGACTCGCGGTTGACTGTCATCCATTTCTTTATCTTCTTCTTTCTCCTCTCTTGCCTGTCCTGATCTCCTCTAGAGATCCACAATTTTTGTAGTTGCGATGAATGTTAATGATTCTACAGTGTCATAACTCTAGACATGGTTTTCTTCGCGGATCTTTCTTTACTTGTACATTGGAGGAATCTGATATATATTTAGGGACCCGTCTTTGAGCGACATATTCACCACTTTATGTATGTCTTAACATGCATACATGACCCTCCTTCATTGGAATACTTGCTTGTAGAATTTTAAGAGGAGCAACTTCAAGATGACCATTTTTACTGGTAAAACTGGGTTTTATATCATCACTCTTATAAATTCTGTTGTTGGGTATAACGATGGTATGAGAAATATTAACTTAAAATGTCTGAACTGTGGGTCAGGATTTGGGAAGGTTGTCTATTTACTTCCCACACTCTTCAAGGATGTGTGCGCGATACAATATTTTGTAAAGCAAGTATACCTCATCAGAAGTTATAGGCCAACAAAGCCACAATTAGAGAATCGTGTAACAATAATAATTCATCTAACCCATCAATTCACAACAACAAAAACACAAGTTCTTATGTGGGCAGACAAGACCACCATGCTGTCTATAGTCGCATAAGTTGTGCAGACCATTAGGGACACCATAATAATATCTAGGCTCATAGAATGTTATGTGGATCATCATGATATATTATCATAGAATGCTATGTGATCTATTGAGACCACTATGATATCTATAATCACGAAACACTCTGCGACTCGTTGAAGCCATCGTGATATCTATAATCACAAAAGATATATACAAAGGCCAACAAGGTCGATAGTATATAACTGTGCACCCCCTAATCTCAGCTCGGCAAGTACAAACAACAAACAATTCAACTCACTCGGGCCCTCATAAGCTCGACAGGTTCCAACTAGGAATGGGCATGGTATGGTATTTGAAATTTTTGTACCGTAATTTTGGTATTTGATTTTTTGAACTATTATTTCATTATCATATCAATTTAATTCAGTGTGGTTCGATATTTTAAAGCTAGTTTTGATATTTTGTGGTATGGTAAATTGGTAATCATAGTTTGTTCAACTTTGACTAACATATATTCGTATAATAGTGTATTATGACTTCGACTATTCAAAAAAAGTCTCAATTGTATCATACTAACACATTATATATGTAGAAATATATATATTTAAAAGAAAGTACAAACAACTTTTTTTATTACTCAATTACATTTAAAATACATTTCAACCAAAATAGAGTAGTCAAAGTTCACCTTCTAAGCATTTAGTTTCTATTAATACTAGGTTGCATATTTGTTGGTATATATATATATATATGTGTGTGTGTGTGTTATTTATGTAGCTATATATATAAGATATTATGTAGTTATATACTTCAGTATGGTATTCAACATTTTGATATATCATTTCTAAATATCAAATATCATATCGAATATTAAAAAAAATTAAGATATATATATATATATATATATATAGAATACTACAATACTAAAATCATGATATCAAAAATTTCAATATAATATGATAATTCGATATATATACCATACTCAGGTAATGGACTATATTTGTAATATAATTTTAATAAAAATGTGTACTTATGTTTTTTTCTCTTTAGAAACTTGAAATCGATAAATTGGAGAAAGAATGGATTTGAAATTAAAAAATGGAGTGATAAAGACAACTATTAATCTGTGGGAGTGATTTTAGGGTGAAAATAGGAACAAGTTAGAGGGCTGTGAGTTATGTATCTAGAAAAGAAGAGAAGGAGAGAAAAATAAGAATTTTTGTAATATTTTGAAATGGTAGGGAATTTTAGAAAATATGAAAAGAAAGATGGTGTAGTTAGGTAATTTTTCCTTTTAATAATTAGATCATATTGGCCCAATTCAATTTTACTTATTTCAACTTTTGTAACTTTTAATGAGATAGTAACTCACTTATTGAGAATTCATTTTAATCCGACCAAATTCAATCCCATTTAGCAGACTTAGAGCCCGTTTGAATTGGCTTAAAAAAATGGTTTTTAAGTAAAAAATAAAAAGTCAAACTGAAATAACTTTTAAGTTAAAAAATAAAAAGTAGGGGGTGACCTACTTTTGGTTTTTGACTTATTTTAAGTCATTTTAAACTTATTTTAAGTCATTTTTTACCTTGTCAAACACTTCCTAAATTATTTTATTTGTCAAACACTTCCTAAATTATTTTATTTGTCAAACACTTCCATAAGTCAAAAACTGACTTAAAAGTAGGTTTGACCAACTTTTAACACAATCCAAACACCCTCTTAGTTGTGAACAATTCAGCCAGTCTAGGAGGACCACCTCTCCTTCTCTCAATATCCTTTTGCCTTTCACTTTTTCTTTATGCTCTTAATTTGAAAAAAAATATATGAACTAGACTATTTCTAGATCTCCTTCAAAGAAGGATCTAATAAATCTTTTGTGTATACTCCAAAATTAGATACCATGTCGTGTAAAGCATAATGAATGATTCTCATTTTATTTTCTATTAAATACTTAAGTATAATATGAATAAGTGCATTTGAACTAATCTACAACCCCAAATATTTCACCTAACAATTTAGGAAGTGATTGTACTTTTTGTTTGCAGGCAAATAAACATAGGACCATCACCTTAGTAGAATTATTGGGAGGGGTTGTTGAAGCAAACTTCCAATTAATGCTCTGATAGATATGGTGGTCAAGGTCTCTTTTTTCAAGAAGATTTGACAAAAGAGTATCTAAACATAATATTACGCGTTTGGACAGTATTTTATGGAAGTTGGAAAACCACTCTTGAAGTTAACAAATAAGTTCACTTCTACTTATCCATTTTAAATTCGATACGGTTATTAAGAAATAATATAATTAATATGACTATTTTATCATAATATACATATTAATTGATATTGAATCTTAAATTTTGAAAAATAATTTGAAAAACAAGTAATTAACGATGAGATTATAAAAATATGGAAAAAAATATATTCTTATATATGCTAAAAGTGACGAGTAAAAATGAAATATATTTTTAATTTAGTGAACAAGTAAATGTAAACGGAAGGAATACTCTCTCTATTTCATTTTACTTTACTCATGTTGACTTGACACAACTTTTATTAGGGGTATATTTTACTAAACTTATCTTATTAATTAATTGTGTTTTGAAACTATAAGTTTACGTTGGATATGCGTTATGAAGTCATGATTTCAAATCTCAAATTCTTCAAAAAGCATGATTTGAAATTTCAAATCACGATTTCAAACTTTTTGAAATGTAAATTTTGATCCATAAGTTTATATTTTGTAAAACAAGAGCCATCATATTAAACTTCGCAAGAAAAAAAAAGACTTATGCTCGGCATGAAAAAATTATTCGTATCATGTAAAATGATTATATTAAAGAATAACTAGTTACTACTATTGTTGACTAGTAGATCTTTGTAAAATTGAAAGTTTATAATCGCAAATATTTATTTATAAAAGAAACATGAAGATATGTGATTTATCAGTGCGGCGTCATACAATATTTCGATATCTTGTTTATGAAATATGGTTTTGTTCATTTAATAAAATTGTGTAAGAATTGGATAAAAATTGATAGTTTTGACGACTTGTAGGATTTTTATGTTTATAAAAAAAAAAGGAAAAATGTCTGATATACCCCTTAACTTTATCATTTAGAGCTGATATACCCCTCATTATAAAAATAACTCATAAATACCCCTATTGTTATACAAATGGCTCACATATACCCTTTTCTCTAACGGAAGTGAAAAAATTTATTTTAGTTTAATTTTTTAATAATTTTTTTAAACAAAGTATAATCCCATATGGGAATACTTAATCCTACTTCAACATATATTTTTTTGACTTTTTTTTTTGTTTCAATGACTAATTTAGATTTATTATTTTGATGGTCAAATTTATTTATGTTTCACTAATATTCTTGTAAATTTATTATAGATGTCCCAATTTATTTTTCCAAATACAAAAACTAAATTACAATATAGCCAAAAAAATAGTTTTAAATTATAATATAGCCACAAAAAAATTGTTTTAAATATTTTTCTTACATTAAGGAATAAAAGAAAAAAATAAAATAAGAATAATAAACTCAAATAATGATAATCAAAGAAGTCAAAAAATAATTTATGTATGAAAAAGATTAAAATATACCTTGAACTTTGCTAGAAGGATCATATATACCCCTAAATGATTTTAAAAAAAATTAAAGGTTAAATATATAAATATAAAACTAATTTTTTCACTCCCGTTAAATGAAGGGTATATGTGAGCTCGTTTTGTAATGGTAAGGGTATATGTGACCCGTTTGTATAACGGTAAGGGTATATATGAGCCACTTTCATAACGAGGGGCATATCAGCTCCAAATGACAAAGTTGAGGGGTATATCAGACCCTTTTCCCTAAAAAAAATACAACTTAAGAAATCCAAATTGCATATCCAAACAGACCACTACTACTTTATGTAATTATTTGACACAAAATAATAACACTCTATTTTAATATAGGAGCCAAGTAATAAAACTCTCTTAATTTGCTAAAACGGGGAAGTAAAAAGTATATTTTAATTTTATGTTTAAACATGATTTTTACTTCAAGGAAAAAATGTTGGTGAAAATTATTACTCATTTGGTTTGAAATGATCCTCAATATGTGTAGTATTCCATGAAAATGTTGGTAATATTGTAGACATTGAAATTTTGTGGGACTCAACAAGACG
Organism: Solanum piurae; assembly: GCA_029582685.1. Classification (NCBI taxonomy): domain Eukaryota; kingdom Viridiplantae; phylum Streptophyta; class Magnoliopsida; order Solanales; family Solanaceae; genus Solanum; species Solanum piurae. Next base: position 24,418 of record JAJOOO010002166.1, read on the forward strand.
TGTTCAATTCGAATTGGGACTCTAGAAGGTGTTCAGTTTCAATTAGAATTCTTGGAGACTCAACCCTAAACTCTAGTTCATGCCTATATAAATGGTACTAAATTCCCTTAAAAGGCATCTCGAATACTCCACAAAAGTCATGAAATATTCATATAGAGGTCAAATCTAAATCATCCTAGTTCGAGAAATACGTCACTAACGGCCCTCAAATTATGGATAAATCTTAGAAGAGTAGAATCAAGGGAGGAACAGAATTGTACCCGCAATCTTGATGAATAAAATTATGTTTCTTCTTATTTTATTTTATTGTGATTGTAATTTATTTTCTGCCACTTTAAAATTTGTTGCAAACAAATATATTTAAAACCCATATTTTACATTTTTGTTGGGTAAGATGTTATTGTCTCAATCCCCCAGAAAACAAACAAAAGCAACAAATACCACAAACCACTCCTCAAATGTTTGAACCTAATCAAATATATCATATCTTATGAAAAGACAGACAAAAAAAAAGGTAATCTTGATAATAGAAATCAAAGATTTCAAATGAAAAAAACAAAAGGGACAAGCACAAAAGAAGGCCTCTTGTCTTTTTGTCCCCTAAGCCTATTTACCGTATAGTTATTATTTTATGGACATTCCTAATGGCTAATTCAATTCACCAAATCCTTTATAACTGTCTCCATTCATATCCTCTTTAGTATTTAATTAACACACTAGTATAATACTTATTTTATTACGTTTTTGTGACTTCAATTTATTTAGATGAGCGCAAGAGACAAAAAGTACCCCATAATATATAACATGTCTTTTAACTACGTCATATCTGACATCTACGTCCTTCAACTTTGAATATCATAAATAGACACTTAAATTTGTATAAAGTTAATTAAGTAGATACATGTGTCATACATTCATTTCATACACGTATTATGCACGCAGGATGCGTATGTTTACTTGTTCAATTTTATACAAATTTAAGTGTTTAATTATACACACCAAAAACTAAAAAGTATAAATGCGAGCTGAAACCAAATTAAATTACACACATTTATATAAAAAAAATAATTATAAACTAAATATATATGATGAAATTCAATAATAATTTATATAAAAAAAAAAAACAGTGAGAAGCAAGTAGAGAGTACACAAGAATCATTTCTTACTCTTCTTATCTTTTCCATTGGCAAAGAATGATCCTAAACCAAAGAGATTAGCAGTAGCCTTTGGAATAAAAGTATAAGGTGGTACATTCAAAACAGGATTAATGCAAATCCCATTACTATAATTCTTTCTGAATGGAGGCTTTTGTGATGAATAAAAACTAACTCCAGAAGAAGGATTGATTATATTCTTCATTTGCTTGCATTGTGCATTCTGTTTCTGATTTTCTTCTTTTACTGAACAACTCTTTGAACCAGTAGAATTACTGCGTGGTAACGACCAAAATGAGCTTTTCTTATTTCCATGAAGACTAGTACTTCTTCTAATACGCCAAAACGACTTGTTTTGATCCTTTTGCTCAACACTAATGTTACTAGTAATTGTAACATTATGTTTCGAGATTACATTTTGAGCTGGAGTCAGAGATAATGTGACAAGTTTTTGTTGTAGTTGAAGAGGGCGAATTAGTCCATCTAAGAAGAGTTCATCTGCTGAACAAGTTTCTGTATTAGCGATGTTGCTAATACAGAAATCGAATTCAGAATTTGAATCTGATTGATAATGTTGCAAATCTAAGACTTGGTTGCAGCAAATATCATCTGATGAGAAAGAGATTCTTGGACTTGTAACCTCTGAGATCACATCAATTGCCATGTTTGTTGTTTTTTTTTACTTGGAAGGATAGAAAAGGTTAAATCTTTGGGATTGTTGTTGTAGTAAGAAGTAAGTAATATTTAAATGTGAAGTTGAGATTAAAAGAAAAAATTCAGAGGATGGTCACAAGTCAAAAGAAGAAAGGCCAGACATATGGTCTGGTTTCTACTTTCTTGGTGTCCTTTTTTTTCTTCACACCGGATCGCGCATTACAGGGTTCATTCAGTGATGGCGCTCCTAACAAAAAAAATAAAATATCTAAGACTCAAATCCGAGTCTTCTGATTAAGGGTAAAGCAATCTCATCATTGCACCACAACTCATGTTAGTACTTTCATGGTGTCTTTAATACTTCCTTTGTCTCACTTCTATATGATTTACTTTCTTTTTTAAGTAGTCACAAAAAAAAGACACATTTCTATATTAATTAACAATTTAACTTTAAAATGCCAATTTTACATTTAATGAAATGATTTATAATCACACAAATATGTATCGCTTGTTTTAAACCACAAGTTTCAAAAGTCTTTATTTCTTTCTTAAACTTCGTATCAAGTCAAATTAACTCATGGAAGAGAGAAAGTACTAGCCAGATCACTAATGATTTTTATTTCAAAAAGTAAAAATAAAACAAAAAAAGAAACTGTGAATTTAAAGATGAAAGGCAAGTTTGGTCCCTCCACAATGAGTGCACATGCAGAGGAAGTTAAGAAGTACAACAGCTTTATAAGAGTTACCTTCCTACAACGATAAAAAAAATACTTTTACTTTTGAGCAAGTAGTAACTAAATTTAACTTTATACCATGTATATCATTCTTTTACTGTCATCCTTTGGTGTACAAATTTAGTGTAGTATAGTATTTATTTTGGTTTGCAAGAATGTACTCAAAAGATGAACAATTTTACAACAACCTCAAATTATAATAGACTATAGTCTATACAACCAATCATGCATATTTATGTTACATTCTATTAGATTGTGTCACATTTTGTTCAGCAAATTTAAAACGTTCAACTGATTCAAAACGGGCAAAGCTTACATCTTCTTTTTTTGTTTATAATGCCGAATTTTAATGGAGAGATTGTACCATTTGAGTCGTTTATTGTCCATGTTGATGTTGTTATCAAATAAATAAGGAGACATCAATATATACACCAGCACACCAAGCAACAAAACTTTTAATCAGGGCAGAGCTAGAAATTTGGATACGAATTCGATCAAATTTAATAACTTTTGTTCAAATATTGTATATATATATACTAAAAAGTTTTTTTATTTAATATATACGAATATTAGGTTTAGAATCAAATTTTTAACACCTGAAATCATCATTATACAATTTAAAACTCCATAAAATTAAAATTTTAATTTCACCTATGGAAAATCTTAGTTCAAGTATAAGCATACAATGAATGCCTACATTATTTCTTGCTTTTGTCTTTTGTATTCTTAGGAAGTTGAGGAATACTTTTGCCACATGCCATCTACTGGTTTATTACTTTTCAATTACGATAGATAGAGGAGTTGAGCTTCTATCTTAAAGCATAATCAATCCCTTCTAGTAAATCATGTTGCATCTACCAGCATGATTTTTACTAGGCATGACATCAGTGACGGAGTCAGAAATTTCATAAAGGGTGTTTAAAAATGAGCATAACAAAAGCTCTTTTCAAAAGTGTGATTCTAAAACGTGAGCATTATTTCATTCCAAACGTTTGAAACCACTAGGCTATAACAGCTTGTTGTGTTAAAGGTGTCCAAAATATGTTATTTAATTATTTCGTGTATTATTTTACTTGTATATGCAGTATTTTTTTCAAATGAAGGGTGCCTAATAAACCATGTAGATACGCAACTGCATGACATTAATTGCTAACCATATAAACATATTGCGCTTCGATGGAATCAATGTTGCATTTTCTCGATTCCTAACTTTTAATCTTCTCTATGACGACCAAAATGTCATGCCTCAATAAAACTAATTATATTTACTATCGACCCCAAGTCAATTTTATTATACTCTCTCCATTTTACTATGCTCTTATTAACTTGACTTTGTTTTATTAAATCATTCTTTTTTATTATGTTTACGGAATGATAAGGGTAAATATTGGAAGCATAAAAAAATCTTTTAATTTACTAAAATGAACAAATATATAGGAAAAATTATTTTTAGTACGAGAGTAAGGCCTCATTTGTTTTCATTAAGATTAAGACCTTTGAATCTGAATACACGTCTGAATATTAAGATTTGCAATAAGAGTTAGGTTCTAAATCTGAATACACATCTGAATATTAAGATGTGGTCTCCAAATTTGAACACTGAATGATTATTGTTTGTTTTCAATATCTGAATGTGCATATGAAATCAAACATTATATTAATAAAATGTTATAAAAAATTCATTCAACAAAAAATATTACTTTTTGATTAAAAAAATATCATAATCATCAAGCATAGCATAAAAAAAATCATGAATAAAAAATATTTTATAGGCACAATATAATATCAAAAAGTTCAATAAGTATGATAGATAATAGTCGAAAAATAATAAATAAGGTATCACATTATCAACGCCTAACATATATTTTGGCTAATTAGAAAAACTAAAGAATTCTCATCTTTTTTTCAATAACCTTAATCTAATTCTCTAACTTGTGAACCTCTAACGTCATTCATGCTTTTTTATAGCGGACACTTTCACAAAATATACTAACACATGTACTGTATAATGACTCTTCCCTTCCAAGTCCATCTAATTTTTCTATATATTCTTCAAATGTAGGTGCACTATTTTTTTAATCAATAACTCCTAGAGCAGTAATCATCTTTTCATCAATTTCCAATTCAGACGAATAAGTTTTTTTTCTTCCCCAATTTTTTTTTCCTAGATGAAACTGAAGATTTGGATGTAGAATTATTAGGAGCTTCATTATTTTTGTCACCAACTAGTTCAACAACAATAATATATCAAAGAGTCTCAATAAAATTATTGGCCTAAGACAAAATTCTAATAAGAGACCTCAAATATGTAGACATATATAGTTACTCCCTCCGTCCCATTTTATGTGGCAACATTTGACCGGGCACGGAGTTTAAGAAATAGATCAAGACTTTGAAATGTTTACCAAATTGCCCTTCAAAAAAATAGACTCATTTTTCTCTCTCCTAATAAATGTATTAAAGTACTCTTTTCAAGATTAAGTGGGACCAACAAGGGTAAAAGAGGAATTGTACAATTAAGTACTTACCAAATAAGGAAATGTGACATTCTTTTTGGGACTGACCAAAAAGGAAATGTTGCCACATAAAATGGGACGGAGGGAGTATTATTTTTAATTATGAATAGTATTTTTTTCACTCAAAAACCTTGAAGAACAGCAATACACCCTAAGAAAATTATCAATATATAAAAAAATACTTGTAAAGATTATGAAAACTTACCAGTTCAACAGGGAAAACTGGTGTTTGATTGAGAAAAGAGAGAAAGAAAGTTTGTAGTTGAGAGAGCAAAAGTCACGCAAAGATCGAGAGAGACGATATAATATTATTTTATAACTTATTAAATAAGTCTGAATGGTGTTAAGACTCTCCTGCAGATCTGATCCGTTCAGACCTTTTCAAGTCCATTGAGAGGCTTTTTGAAAAAAGAAACAAATGGACTTAATGGGCTAAATCTGAATCATTCAGATTCAGACCTAAAAACCAAACGCACTTAATGGGCTGAATCTGAATGATTAAGATTCAGACCTGCATTAAGTGCAAACAAATGAGGCCTAAGTGTAAAATGAAAACTAGAGTAGTAGATTATACAACTTAAGTCGAACAACATTAAATTTGTGATTACTTGCCAAATAATCCAAATTAACCATTATCAAAACACGATCTCATATTAATACATAATAATATCTATTAATGGCCCCCCTACCCCCACCCCCAAAAAAAATTAGGGGTCTTTTGGTAGAGTGTACTATAAGAATAGCGTTAAGTACTAAAAGTAGAGTGTATCGCTAATGATGAGATCAATTATGCCAGAATTAGTTATTTTGTGATTATTTCATATCAATTGTTTGATTTTGTGTATTAAGGATAATTTTGTATTTAATCATGTTTACTCATGCTATTCTGTATTACTAATTATAATTACTATCGACTTCAAGTCAAAATAGGTTATTGTTCAACTTTATGTATAGTTAAGATGGACTAAGATAAATCGAGTTAAGATGGTCTAAACAATGAATTGTAGTCCAATCCGCACAACTTAACATATCATTTTTATAATTTTAAAACTTCATTAAATTGCTTGATTCCATTCCAAAGGTCATAATTCTTACCATTCACCAAATGCCTACCTAACAAGTTGTTTAACTGCAAAAATAAGGAAAGGAAGGGGAAAATATGGACCATTCAATAAACTATAAGAAAATTATTTTTCAATATTTGATACTACGAAAGTCATTTTTATGAAAATTATTTTCCAACAAGAAGATAATACCTTCGCATACTTATGGGCGGAAATCATTTCCATATATTTGATACGCAAACTTCATTTTCTATGAAAGACATTTATCGTTAAAAAAATAACTTCAATAACTTATGAGCAGAAGTCATTTTGTTTATAAACTATCTTACCTTTTAATTTCATATTCGTAATTTCAACCAACACTCCTTAATAACAAGTAAAAATACACATTGATTATATCAAATTTGGAGACCTCAATAGTTTTGGCAGGATCAGTTTTAAGCAGCTCTTCTAACAGACTAGCAAATGAAAACTAAACTCAACAAACAAGCCAAAAATCTAAAAGAGCTAACAGAAAACAGGAACAATTTCACATTGTTCCATAGCGCTTCTAAATAAAATAAAATAATATAAACACCAAAATTGCAAAAAAGGGTAATAGCAAAACCAGGAGTTTGTATCCTAAGCCTCCGTTAAGGGGAACTCAAACACAACATCTTTGCCCGATAGCTTCCTGTAGACGGCCGAAAATGTCTCCAGCTTGTACTCGGTGTTGTTTCGTTCCTTTGGGTCCAAGAATACCTGGCGACAACAGCGTTAAAACTATCAATAACAGTGGCAAGTTTACATAGAGGGGAAAAAAAGCAATCAACTATAACAACACAATCTCTTCAACCTTTGTAGAAATAATAGTTATCATTAATTTGATATTAACATGTCTCAGAAGCCATCATTTAAACTGCTCTTCAATATCACAAATTCTGATTTTACTTCTACAAGATTTTCCTACTAAGCATGAAACACAAACCGTTAAGCAACGAAACATTGTGCCACAAATTACCTTCATTATCTTGGATCCATCAACGTGATACCTAAGACGCTTTCCAACAATTTCAGCTGGTACAACCACGTCCTCCAATATGGCATCATGAACTGAAGTAAGAGTCCTGCTACGGGGCCGTTGAGCAGCAGAACCTCTCTTTGGAGGCCTTGATATTCTTCGGGTTGCAATGACAATTACATCCTAAAAGAAATAGCATTTCAGTACATTCAGAAAAATACCAGCGAGAACATTATCATAACAATAAATGGAAACAGAGAAGATACCTATTACAAGCAGTGCACCTAAAACATAATCATATCAAGAAGGTGCAGCAGAGAGAGCAACTCGAGTAATATGAGTTGAAAAAGGATAAAGAGATAAAAGTTACAAAAATCAGCTTCCCCGTTAAGAAAGGTCTCATAAAAGAGCTGCACTTAAAGTTGTGCCTGAGTTGAATCTACTTCATGGTGCACAAAATGGGACCAACAATAAGAAGTCTACCACAGTTTATAGTTAATAGAATAAGGTATCAACAAAAAGAAAACAATTTATCTTCAATACAATAAACATCCAACACAAAACTGACCGAGAATGGTTTCAGTGATCAGTATAAGTTTTGCTGTGAAATTTGCAGCATAAATTAAGAAGGCCAACAATTAAAGATCTTAGTTTCATGAGCAATGATTGAAAGATTGGTCTCTTAACTGCTATGCCTAGACAGATATATATAAATCAAAATAGCAGAAAGACAATGATCAAAAGCACGGGTGCAAATAAGTTCTGCTGTGAAATTTGCAGCATAAATTAAGGTGGCCAACAATTAAAGATCTTAGTTTCATGAGCAATGATATAAAAGATTAGTCTCTTAACTGCTATGCCTAGACAGATATATATAAATCAAAATAGCAGAAACACAATGATCAAAAGCACAGGTGCAAATAAGTTTTGCTGTGAAATTTGCAGCATAAATTAAGGTGGCCAACAATTAAAGATCTTAGTTTCATGAGCAATGATATAAAAGATTGGTCTCTTAACTGCTATGCCTAGACAGATATATATAAATCAAAATAGCAGAAAGACAATGATCAAAAGCACGGGTGCAAATAAGTCCTCCAACAATAATGTCAAAAGGTAACAATAAGAACTTCCCTCCTTTGCCCAATAAAGAATATTTTTACCCCAATCACAGAAGATGAATCCATAGTAGAATCTTAAAGCACTGCCCCAGAATAAGAGGCTTAACATTTGACATCATTGTGCAGGACATTCAATTCCAAATGAACATATTTGTCAATAACCATTTAATAATAAGATGTATTATTTTGTTCATTTCATTTAAAAAGATTATCAAACTCAATGGTCGAATATATTATGAGAAACTAATAGGAGAAAAGTTCAAAAGCTACCTTCCCACTGAATTTCTTCTCCAGCTCCCTAACAAGGCGGACATGGATCTTGCGGAAAGCTTTTCTCAGCCTGTAGGGGACATGGATAACAACAGCCTTCCTGTTTCCTGACACGTCAATTTGTCTGCACAACAAAACCAATCGCCACAAGGAGATGTAAAATATACTTCTCTGTCTCATTCTATGTAGCACCCTCCGTTGCAAAAATAATGTCACCTTGCTATAATTAAAAAAAATTTAACTTTAAAATTCATCTCTTACCCTTAATGAAATGATAAGAGCACACAACTATTTAAGGATTGTTTTATATCACAAGTTTCAAAAGTCTTTCTCTTCTTCTTCTTATACACTATGTCAAGTCAAATGGTGCTACATAAATGAGACGGATAGAGTATTTATTAACCATAGTAGTAGGCAGTTTTGTCAATTCTTACAGTGCAGAATTGATGTATAGGTCCTTCAATTCGCTTTTCAGCCCTTGGTTAGTGATTTCCATATCAAATAAAGCCTGCTCAACAATCATTTTAGATAAACTTTATATCAATACCAATTGAGGTCTTAAATAACCAGTATCATAATAAAAAGAAAAAACATAACCTGCGCAACAGACTCCTCAAATTCAGTAGGTTCAGCATCCTTATCTTTGTGAATCTTTTTCCTTGAAGTGATAATCCAAACAATTTAACCAACCAATTAGGGTCGCCTATATTAATCATTTCCATTAGCATTTCATCTAATTCAGCTGATTAACAAAACAGAAACGAAAACTATAAAACTACTAGTGTCGCTAAAGCAGTCTCATAGCAGGGGAAGAAGGAGAACAGTACCTGTAAGAGAAAGGTAGTAACGGTAAACCCTAGCTATGCTTAGTTTGAGAGATGAAGAGAAACCCTGCGATTTGGAGGGACGAATGGTGCAAATGAACGGAGTGAAATGGGCTTCAATTGGGCTGTAACCCCCAAATATGGTAGCACTAGGATTTTGGTGTTAAGTTTATAAATGGCCTTTATAAGAGCTGATATTGATATTTTGTCTAAGAAAAATATTACAAAAATAATTTTTAATTATTTGATTATAACTTTTTGAAAAACATATCATTGGCTACTTTCATGGTGACGTTTTTTCTTAAATCAGAGGCGATTCAATTTAACGGTGAGGAATTGTTGAGGTTCAAATCCTCAACTTCATAACATTCTCCTTATTTTCTTTTTCCTTCTTTGATTTTATATATGATTTATTTTGTTTAAATTATCATTGATTTTTTTTGTGTTAGTGTTTGTTTATGATTTGTACATTGTTATTGTAACTCTTTTATATACTTTTATTTAGTATTAAATCTTGATCCATTTAGTAAAATCAAACCCAACCACCTTCACGATCCATTAAGTAAAATTCAACCCAATCTTCACGATCCATAAGTAAAATTCGACTCAACCTTCACGACTCATTAGCCCTAATTTCAATACCCATCATCTTACATCACATTAGATAGAAAGCTTCATACAGAGAGAAGAGTATGAAGATCTAACAAAAGGTAAGATTTTTATGTTCATACAAAGAGAAGAGTATCAACATTAAGAAATAAGTGACATCATACCCAACCAATTAACCTAAAACAATACAATTAAAACAAAATCCTAACATCTTCAACTTCAAATTTACATCGTCTTCACTCGCGTAAAAAAAATTGATAAAAAAAGCACCGAACATTAGTTTAAAAGTCTTCATCTTGAGAGCTTTCTCTTTCGATTTTTGGACTTCCATTTTCTCCCTTTTGTTAGATCTTGATACTCTTCTCTCTATACGAAGCATTTTATCTAATGTAATGCAAGATAATGGGTATTGAAATTAGGGCTAACAAGTCATGAAGGTTGGGTCAAATTTTACTTAATGGGTTGTGAAGGTTGGGTTGAACTTGAATTTTACTTAATGGATTGTGAATGTTGGATAAGATTTTACTAAATGGCTCGGATTTAATACTAAATAGAAATAAATTTTTAATTACAATAAAAATATATACACATGGAGCCATGTAGGCACCACGTAGGCTAATAAAAATGGTGACATGATACTTAGCTGTATAAGGGCAAATATGTGCCCAAGGTTAGATAATAAGACAAATATATCAAAAAAGTATGACGAAGGGTAAATATGACCTTTTTCTAAGAGTACAAGGGTAAATATGACCTTTTTCTGTTTTTAATACTCTATTTTATTTTTTATTTTTAATTATTTTTTATTTGACTCATGACTTATCCTACCTATACTTCTCAAGTCCCACAAATCAACAGCCTTATTCAGGCCGAACTTAAAAAATATTATTCTTAAATGAGCTCGAAATATCTTAGTCCATCCCTATCAAATCACAAGTTAAGTCAGGCCGACCCGACGCCCATATTGACAACACTACTCAATGATGCGTTTGCCTCTTCAAACTTATTAATGATTACTTGAAGTTCATCCGCCTCCAACAGTTCATCGGTCAAGAAGTAGTGATGTTCTAAAATCATATGTGCAACTTCAATATTTATATTTTTTTTATTGAAGTAATTTTTTAAGGCATAATACATAAATTAGACCCTAAACTTGGCTTCAAATTTTAAGTATGACCTCTAATTTTCATAGTGCACAAGTAGGCACTTTAACTATCCAATTCTTAAACAAAAAAACACGCGAATCCAACAGCCAAATTGTGTGATATACAAACGCTCCTACGTGGCTTATTGAGTCACTCAGTGGCTGCCACGTAATTAAAAAATTACACGTATTTTATAATTAAAAAAAAAAAAGAAATTAAAATACAAAAGGGTAGGGTCGTATTTTCTTTTCCCAACCCACCCCTACCAGCCCCTCCACCTCCAAAAAAAATTGAAATTTATTTTAAAAAAATATTTTCAACTTCAAAATTTCTTTTTTTTCACCCCTACCT
>JAJOOO010002167.1:0-24758 GCA_029582685.1 Solanum piurae
TGTTCAGCGGGCTTGTCTTAGCTCGCCAAGGAGGTTAGAGGTATTGTCGAGTAAGCCCTAGTTCACATTCTTGAGTAAATATGTGACCTTGGACACTATCACATTCCGTGAGCTTGTCTTAGTTCACCGAACCAACTTAGTGAATGACTGAGTGGGAGTGGATATCGCCCTTGATGCATATTTCTTTTCATTTTGCAATGTCAGTTTCGGTAGAATTATCTTAGCCCGTCGAAACCAATTGGACAAATCACCGAGTTGGAATTGACTCTGCCCTTTGTGTTTGTTCCCTTTGATAATTGCCACTTTTTATTTCGGTGAGTTCACCATAACTCACCTATCCTGTTAGGCAAAATGCCTTCCCATTCGGCGAGCCTTAGGGTAATTTTGAAATGTGATTCTAATTGAATTTGATTTCAACGAACCTTCACCCATTCTATGTTTGAATGTGGATGCTTTGCAGGACATGGCTAGAAAAAAGGTAAACAGATAGTGATGTCAGACACAGAGTCAGACAGAGACTTTCCTCCTCCCCTTCTTTGAAAAGGCACAGGGGTATTTGTAATAATGAGCTTTATAATGCCCCTCGTGCCTAACAAGCCACTCTGCATACTCCAACAAATGGGGGTAAAACTCCCCAGAAGCATATCGCCAAGAAACAGATAAGTATTCGCTATAAGCTCGTATCTCTTCTGCAAGATCCAAACCCTATTTATTGTGTTCTTCTAATAATAGCTCCAAGGGCCCTAAATAGGCTCAAGAGAGAAAGAGAAAGAACAATTCTTGAGGAGAGAAGGCACTTAACCGATGGGTTGATGAGCGATAACCCGGCTATATGGGAAATAATCAAGTTTCACAAATTTGAGCAGTTCACAAGCTTAGGTAACCTTATATGCCAAAGTGGTTCAGGGAGTTCTATAATGCTTATGCCAAGGCCCTGCCTAAGAATAGAAAAGGGAACTGTCTATAAATCCTTAAATAAAGTAGAAGTAGAGGGGAAAATGGTAAAATGTCATGCGGGTGAAATTAACACAGTCCTACGCACCCCGTCCACTCATTCTAATACATAACATATTCGGATCCGCTGGGAACTTGATGCTTTGAAGGGGTGGTTGGACCAATTGATATCTGATACCTCTCTGCTATGGATGGCTAATGCTGCAAAGATTAAGAAGAAATATTTAAACATTATGGCCTGGTATTGGTTCGAGTTTATCAATAACAATATCATGTTGTCTTATCGATCCTTCGGCATCCTAAAACAGTGCTAGTGGGAACTATCATCGTCAAGGTGCAGATCAATGTCAGTAATATCATTGTCGAGGAAATGTTGCTACAGTACATACAAGATCAGACCTCTCTTCCATTCTCAGTTCTAATTACTCAGTTGTGTGAGAAACTAGGAGTTCCCTTTTGGGGGAAGTCTGATGTGCGGATCACACCAGCCCCTTCCAGTGACATTAGGAGGATTGAGGTGAGTACTTATGGGATGATGCGGCTCGGAGGAAGTTGCCACCATCATGTACTATGCTCATAGTTGATCCAGTTGTTCTAGCATATGAGACATTCACAACTTCTACTTCTATGGAGTATGCAGGTATACCTTCATCTTATGTTGTGCCTTCCCCTACAACTACTCCTATTACTACTTTTGTTGGTGTTGCTGTTGTTTTACCTACCCCTACTCCTATTACCCATCCCCCTTGACCCAAGCCCTGATATATCAAATGGGTAGTGTTTCCCGATAAGTAGATGTTAGAGCTACAAGGGTTGAGAATTACTTATCTGGGCTGATTGATAGGGCTATTGAGCGTGCCTTGGCTACTTTGAGGAATAGGGTGACTAGGTGTGAGGGGTTATTTGAGGACCATGACATGATGTTGGAAAACCATACCGCGAGATTAGAGGCGCAAGAGAAAGCAGAGGGTAGTTCCAGTGCACTAGATGCCATAATGGGTGAGCTTGCTACCTTGCGAGCAGATGTAGACCAGCTTTGGTATACTAAATTTTGATGTTATGGGGCGAGGTTTCCTTACTAGATGTATCAGCCTCTATGCCACCAATGATGTCATGTAGTGAGGTTACTTCTAGTGTGCAGCTTGAGATAACTGCAAGTGTTGATGATGCTGATGTAGATGTTGAGAGGGACGATGATGATTTGGCTGAGGAGACAATGAGGAGGAGAAGAGGAGTGAGGAGGATGAGCATGAGATTGCACAAACACTCACGGAGCTTCATGAGATTGAGGAGGTGATTGTTCAAGCCACCCTAAAGAGATCCCTTCGAGAGACTTCAATAGTTGGCACTTGTGGAGTCTCTTCAGACTCCACCATCCTTCCTAGTGTTGAGATTTTATTGCCAGGCACTAATGCCCCGGATGATGCTTCCCTTCCAAAGACTAGATGAGAGTGCTCCACAGGCATATCCTGTCGGGGGGCCCTTTTTACTCTACCTTATGTACTTTATTATCTTTGCATTGAGGACACTACATATTTCTTTTTGGTGAGGTGAGGGCCTTTGAGACAATATTCCCATTTACTTTGTATTTTGTTACTTTTCAAATTTGAATGATTGTATTAGTTTACTTTTGTTTATATTAAAGTGTTTCATTTGGTTTAATGAATCCCGCTTTTGCCTTTTTCAATTTCTCTGAATTTTCAAACCCCTCATGAGTTTTGGAAATCGTGAAATGCTTGAGTTTTCATTGATAATGATATAAGGATCAACTGTGTTCAATATCGATGTCTTGAATAGTACTCATGATGACCATATATCATAGTATTGGTGTTGTGAGAATGAAATCGATGTGATTGCACTATTGAGCGAACTCTTTGAATCCTTTATTGACTAGCTGCATTTTGATGTTAGCCTTGCAATGAACATCACACGTAAATTTTTGATATTTTAGGATATGAGAAATGAGTACTTTTTGAAGTGCGATGTGTGGTGAGGTCTTACTTAAAAGCATGTGTGTGAAGCCCTAGAATTTGCATTATTAGTCTAATTGTCTAAACCTTGGTAAATGTAAAGCGTGATCTTGGGCAACAATTCTAAGAGGGAACCTAAATTTTCGTAATCCTTTGAGACTACCTTGTGAGGGTGTGCATCCATTTTGGTACCATTTGAGCCTAAACCATTTGTTGGCAAAACCATGCCAAAACCTCTTGAGCCAAATTGTCCCTACCTTCTCACCCAAAATCCTTTTTGAAGCACTACTATGTTTGAATAGCCAACTTAGGCCAAAAGCCAAAGTTGGGGGTGTGGAAAGAAAGGAAGAATGAAAGCAAAGTGAAAGGCAAAGAAAGATGAATTGGAACTCAACTTTGAAGTTTGTTACAAAAACAAGGAAACCGTCCTAATAAAAAAAAGCATTATTGTGATGAAAAATGGAAATGAAAAAGAGAAGTGATGTAATAAAGGGGATTCCAAATAAAATGAGTGAAAATTCAAAGTTTGAGTTTTCAATTGGAAAAGAATAAAAAGAACTTGAGAAAAGGTGAAGATGATTGCAACAATGCTTTGAAAAAGGTGAATTCAGTGAGCCAAATTGACCATACCTTAACCCTCATCCCCATTACAAGCCTAAATAAACTAGGTTGTGTGATGATTGGAAAATATGGGCAAACTTATGAGACGAAGATTGCATGTGTTTCTCTTTTGAGAGAGTGAAAGTTGCATTGATTCCTTATTTCTTGGTTGATTTTCTTTGTGAGAGCATGAAATCATTTTTTATGTGAGGGCACTTGAATGAATTTATGGAAACATGGTTTTGCACTACAAAAGAAGCTAAAGTGAGCTTGAGCTTGTGTTGAAACCAACTACTCATCATTTGAAGCATTTTTTATCATGATGGAGTGTAGCATGTTGATTTAGAGTAGTCTTGTAGTGATACTTGCATGTTAACTCTCATTGAATACTATTGTATACACCCATACTTGAGCTAATTGTATTCTTTATTTACTTTAGGATAAGAAAAAAATTAAGTTGGGGGTGTCGATGAGTGGTAGATTTGCACTCATTTAAGGCCTATTTAGCTCAATAATTCATGTCCTCAATCCCTAATTTTTTCCTATTCTAATAATATGTTGATGATTTTCATCCCTGAAGGCTAATGGACAAATTAAGGATGAATGTCTGAAAGAATGGTAAACACTGTGTAATAAAATGCAAAATTTACATTGAAGATCGTCAAGCAAGAAAGGCCGATTGCCTAGTAAGCATGACCTCACCAGAAGTGACAGTGCACAACACCTGTGACTATTGAGACAGGTCAGCAAACTCCAAAAGGAAAGGCGATTCACCGAATTAGAAAGGCGACCTTGCTGACCATGGTCGAAAGTGACAGTGCAATAAGGAAAATTAAATGCTAGAAGGTGAATCAAAGTGGTATTTAGTGATTCACCGAACGTGACAGGCAGACTCAAACAAGCTCAGTGACTGAGGTTCAAATACCTAACACCTAGAGCAAGAGAAAGTGAGCTGAAGCACGATTGACAATTCGACAAATGTGCTCGGTGAGCCCGACTAATGTTTCCCAAAGGGTAGTATGTTGAGTTTTTGGGCCAAATTTAGGGAAACTATAAATAGCCTATCACGCCCCGAGCTACCCTCGAGATGCTGACACGGGACCTAGGATCACAAGTGACCCCAAGCTAACCCTGTTGGCATGACATGAGCATACTAAGAATAATAATAACTGATGCAGAAGCTAAATCATGAAAATGAAAGTGATGGGGAATACCCATATACTAAAACTGAATATCAAATCTGAGAGTTTAATACAAAAGAAACATCAAACTCAAATACTATGCTGAATCTAATTATGTCTGAAAATAGCCTCTAACTGACTAGAAGTGCTGGGACATGCTCCAGCTAAGTCTAGCAAAACTAAAACTAGAAGGTTGAAAAGATAACATGACTATTATCCTCAAAGAATGAGGACTCACCACTGATGCTGCTGAACTGGAGATCGGGAACTGATCTAAGCGTGATCTGGATGCTAAGAACCTGAACCTACATCACGAGAAGATGTAGCGCAGAGTATGTGTTAGTACTTGAAAGGTACTGAGCATGCAGGATAAAGTAAAGCTGATATAAGCATATAACTAAACAAGCAATAAAACAACAGTATAATCTGAACATGATATAGATGCAAAATACTGAGCTAACTAAATGCAATGACCAAATGATAACATGTTGAGACTGAATACTGACTATACTAACATGTGGTCAATGCAATGGAGTCTGACTGAATTGTGGGAGCTACTAATAACCGATAATAAAACCACATGAGATAAATGTGGAGTTCGATGTATACGCCCCATCGCGAGGACCCAATACACCTGGCCAAAGGGATATAGGCATGCTGGCGTGATCACTAAAATGATGCCCACAGAGGGGACTTACAACCTACGTGGCTCATAGTTCTGGGACTATATGGGTGACTAACCCTAGTCCAACTCGGTATTATGCTACGACCAATAGATTAAATGATTAACACATTATAACTGAATTACTGAAATAAACTGGATAGCTCAAAACTGACATGCAAACTAAGAATGCACATTTATATACTGATAATGACACATTCAAAATTGAGGCATGTATATCTGAAATACTGAAATATCTGACCTAGCATGTGTAATTCAAGAACTAAAGAACTACCAAGCTAGGGTTCCGAAATTCATGCAAGAAACCAAGTAATAACATGATAATCTGATTTGGAACATGTAAATAACTAATTCATGATAATATGTTGAAGTTCTAGAAACCCTAGGTCTAGTTTATAATAGGGAATCAAGAATCTGACTAAATTCTAGGAACCTAATGGGAGAAAGGAACCCACTAGTGAAATCCCACATACCTGGTGACGAATTCCATGGAGAAATCTTTTGATTTCGGGGCTGGAACTAATGTAATCTTGTTGTGTTCTTGAACTAGGGTTGCTCGACCTTTTGCTCCTTTTTAAGCTATATTTTTCTAAGTTTTGATGAAAGATCTGACTTAGGTAGGTTCTAGTTATGTTTCTAGCCAAAACTAACCAAAACGACGTAGTTTAGGATGAAAACGACGTAGTTTAGGGGTCCAACAAAATAGGAAAAGACCAAAAAAACCCTAACTTAAGTTGTAGATGAGGTTGACCACGACTATTTCCACGGACCGTGAAAGGGACCACGGACCGTGAAGATGGTCGTGGTCTGTGGTCCAAGAGCTGAGGTTTCTGGGGTCTAGTCCACGAGCCCCTACGATGGCCCGTGTCGAGGAACACGGACTGTGAAGGTCCCCGTGGTCCTCACTTGGGCTGAGGTCTTGAGGTTAGGTCTGAGGACCTACTGGCTGACTTTCACGGACCATACCACGGGCAGTGTAGAGGACCACGGACCTCACTTAGGCTTGAGGGTCTGTGGCATGTCTAAGGGGGGCAACTGCCTAAGTCTTCACGAACGCCCCCACGGCCTGTCATCAAGACCAAGGCCCGGAAGGGTCCCGTGGTCTGACTCATGGGCTTGGTGGAGTCCAACTCCCCACCACGGGCAGGTCAACAAACCGTGGTCCCTGTCATGGTCCATGAACCCTGCCGTGGTTAACTGCTTCAGGTAAGTTTCTGCAAATTTTTTCTAGGTCTGGTTTTTGAGGTGTTACAAAGCCCAAAGGAGTGAGAAAGAAGAGAGTTGCGTTCAGAGTTAGAAATTGTACTTTTGAGAGAAATACTTTACCTCCTGAAGAATACTTTTTGGGGTTTTTCAACTTTGCTATTGAATTTGAAAAATTGAAGTTGAATCCATAGTGGATTCGCTTGTAATTTCTTAATTTCATGTTACCCATAACCACTTTCATGGAAGGTATATTTTCTTTACTTTTTATGATGGGTGGCTAAAACCCCAAGATCTAAAGGTGCAATTTTGGGGTTGGATGTTGATTTAATGTAGTGGGTATGGTGCTATACTCTATTTTGTTTTTGTTCATACACGAACTTGGGCTAATTAGCATGCGGTTAATTTATGGGTTAAGGTTGAAACTTAATTCCTACTTCTGATCTCTGGTCGATGCTCGAAAGAGATTGATTGGAGTGGGTAGTTCGTCCGATACTAGCAATTTAGGTTTGATATCTGTAATTTTCTTGAAAATAGAGGTTATGGGTCAAATCTATTTGCCCTATTTCTACATCGAAAGAGAGAATAAAGTAAGGTATTGAGTTGCTTAGATTGACTTGTAGATGAGACCGAAAGGAGATTCTATACAAGGATGCTATGAGATCGAAAAAAGATTAGTGTCATTGAAGATGACCTAGCCTATTCATGAATGTTCATCACTATAGAGCAACACAATTACCCTTATGTCACATTGATTTCCAATCCCCCGCACCCCTATATTACTTGTTACTTCTTGAATTTCCTGTAATTTTAGTTTAATTGTGACAATTGATAACCAAATCTTTTTATTAAATTGGTGGAATCATCCACCCACTTTTTCTTACTACTACAAATGGATGATTTACAACCCAAATTTCTTGATGAAATTTTCTACGATATACCATTCTCTGTGGGATTCGATCCTGAATCTTTGTTGGGTATTTTTATTGACTACGACTGTTTTTTCTTTTAATTAGTTTTAAAGTGGGCATTTGAGTGTTATCAAATACTCCCAAGAAATTATTGATCGACTGAATAATATTGATAAACTGAATAGCTCAATGGTACACAAATATGAGACTGAACTGATAGACATTTAAACTGAAAGCATTTTTAAACATGTGGAATTGAAAGACTGAATGCACAACTGATCATGACAATTTCTATCATTCTAAATTGTGACGACCCAAACTATCCTCTATACGTGACATGTCGAATACGATCCCGAGAGACCATAAAATTAAACAAGTCACTTGACATAAGCATGAGACTAAGATAAGCAATAAAAGAGAATGCAGAAAGAAGAGAGATATAAGTTTCAACCTCAACATTGCACGCAATACCAAAATCAGAGTACAACAAATTCATAAGCGGAAATATACTAAGTCTGATAACAAGCCTCTATATCTTAATTTTGACTAGGACAACCCCTACCTCATGAAATATGTCTGAAAATTGAAATGACATGAAATAGAATATTCTAACATGTGATCATGCACTCGAACCACGAGGACTCACCATAAGCTAAGCTAAGCCGAATCAATATGTTAGCCACGACAGGATAGAGGAACGTCAGACCCTATATTATAAAATAATATAAGCACAAGAGATATATGTGTCAGTACTTTGAATGTACTGAATATGAGGAATATGCATAAACATAAATGCAAAACATGCTAAGTCTTGAAAACATGATGATGCATGACCAAGTAAAACATATCAAATCTTAATAAGCTAAAATCATAAATCATGATGCAAGGTCAATGCAACATTTGAAAATCATAACATAAGCTTAAATCATCATCTTTGAGGAAGTCATAAACTATTTGAGAAAAACATATTATTTTTGTGAGATGTTTATCATTAACCGACATAGACTATGTGAGCTATAACATGGACTCTGGTGTCTTTCTCACATCAAAAAGAAATTGTCCTACTTGTCAAGGTAAGGATCATGTTTTTAAGCTTAGGTGGATCCACTAGCTAACTTGTCCAATTGGGACATCCTATGGGGACACATAGTTCAAGGACTTTGGGAATCACCTAAATCCACTCAGTGCTAAGTAAACTCCGAACGGAAATCATTAAAAAATAATATCATAATCATATCTCTTTAGTCTTTGACATGGGGAGAATCTAGTAATACCAACTCAATCATAAAGACTTGTAAATCATAAAAATATTTCTTTTAAAATATCATGATTTCATAACATAATCGATGTTTAAAAGACACTTAATCAAAAACATCTAAATCATGATAATCTTTTCATATTAAAATCACACTTAAATCGAAAGTGGCTAAATTATGAATTATTTTCATAATGAGAATACTTCAATCGGAAGCAACCTAATTTCATAAAACATGAGATACTTTAATTGAAAGCACCCTATAATCATAGTCACTACAATTTCTTATGCATGCATAATTTCAAAGCTTCAATTTATGAGAGTATGTAATTCAATTAGCACAAGTTTAAGACATGATTCTTTCCTATTACGAGGGCTAATTAAATAATTATATAGAGATACTAAGTTATAGGTGAAACATGTATTCATAGATTATTCATGAAGAAGAAATGATGAAATTCATGCTTTTCATTGGAACCCTAGATTATGTAGAATTAACCGAAGAATGAAGTTTACTTTGGGACTCAATGGGTGAAATGATACCAATTGATGAAATCTAAAATACTTGAAAGGGAAAACTTTGGTAGAATAATTGAACTGAATTTTGAAAATGAAGAACTTTAGTTATTGCTTGAGAGAACTTAGAGCGTAAGTTATCTGATGATTCTAAGTGTTAGGCGTAATTAAGAGGTTTGGATCGACTAAGATCCCTTTAACCACTTAGGATATGCCAAAACGTCATGGTTTAGAAGTTTAAAGGGTGGGAAAAGATCAAAACAACCATAATTGAAAACTGTGAGAACATTCTACGAGGGCCATCTACGGTCAGTGAAATGGTCTTCGACCTGTAGATGCCTAGACTTAGTTCGTACAACATTTCCTAAACTTCATTCCATGAGCTCAATCCATTGTCCGTGATTTCATATATGACCCGCGGTTTGAGTTCGTGAAACTCAAGCTAAAATTCAAGCCTTTGAAGTTGCTTTACCAGCTCATCTATGGTTCGTGGTTTGATTTACGGCCTGTAAGTATTATCTGTGAAACTCAAATTTTGAATTCATTTGAACACCTAATTCCTTATATTATGGTAGGCATGATGAGATCCTTAACTTAGAATTTTTGAGATGCTACACATCACTTCAATAAGATAAATAAATTAAAATAAATATTAATTTTTTTCTCTATTTTAAAATTAAAGGTGAACTAGTCGATCCAATTGCAAAACAAATATTAATTTATAAGTAATGTGTGTCTACAATCCCCAAACTCATACAAAAATTCTCTAAATATGACATATGATTAAAATTATGAAATTTTTTCATTTAGCGAAACTAATGAATTTGACCAATAAAATATTATTTTTTCTATACCTTCGTACTTTTTCTTCCTTTATAAATTATATGTTTTTATTATATTTTTCTAAAACCCGATAAAGTAGAAATATTTTGAGATCAAATATTATAGAGGCGAGTGCCACTGGAAGGTAGATTTCCACTAAACATTCTATAATACAAAATTTATAATAGAGAGACTAGTACGAAGAAAAAAATAAGCGTTAAGGGTAAAAAAATACATCTAAACTATTTCATTTTATTGCATTTATATTTGAACAATTGAGAATGTGAGTTTCATACATGAACTATCACCCGATGGTTATGACCAAATGTTTGACCAGATATACTTCTAGGCACGTTGGTCCATAAAAAAATTGTCATCCTGACATATAATCTCTATTTGTTGACACATTAATTTTTTAAGAATATTTTTAATTGACTTCCTTAAAATCCTAAATTCAACCCTTTCAAATCGAAGATATCGATGCTATGATAGAGACAAGATCACGACTAAGAAAGGGGAGAAGAAGATGGTGGATATCACATTTGAAATTCATTAATTTGTATGGTGATGATTTTAATAATTTATTCTAATGTTAAATTATTTTGATTTGGCATAGTGAAATTATTTTTTGACGTGAAGTGTCATGTGACCGAATTTTTAAACAAAAGATATAGTGCATACACATCATCATTACTTAGTTAATGTTTATTTCACTAATTATTGGGCGAAAATTCAAGTAGAAAACTCCCTTCGAAAATAATTCAAATATGAAACTCAATAAATTAAAATAGTTTAAATATATTTTTGACTTTTTTTAACTTTTTTAAAAATCAAAGGAAGGACATTTTTTTGAAGTAATATATAGATGAGGGTTGAAAATAAATTCGACCTTATCCTTAAGCGTAGCAGAAGTAGGGTAACTGAAATCGAATTGTAGCAGTAAGAATGCCGTTGAAGGTGTTGGACGCAACCCTAGCAACTTTCGATGGAGTTTTTGAAAAGTTCAGAGCAGAGTCGCCCAAAACTAAAGCCAATTTCATCCTATTCCTGGCTGATATAGACCCTTCTACCAACCTTAGTTGGTGCCCTGGTAATTTTTAAACTACCTAGACAGATTTTGTTGTGTTTGTTGGTGCTCTTGATACGAGCAACTGAAATTGGTTTCACATAAATTTGATTATGAATTCTGCAAAGTAAAACATTTCTTGAGGTGTTATTACTACTATTTAAGTCTTTTGGTTTATTAATACTTTATTTGCGATACACACATGTGTTAAACCTTTAGTGTGTTTTGGGGTTTGTGTTACTTTTCAAGAATTTACTTAATGAATTTCAACTCAAAGAGTCATATAAGCTAGGAATCCTAATCTTGATGATATTATTTTCAGTATATCAATTTTCTGGTGGGATTTTTGCCAGTAGCTTATTTTTTTGTTTGTTGATATAATGCCAAGTGGCTGAATTCTAAATAGTTGTTTTCCAAATATGTTGTACTGTCTAATGATTATCATAGTCTACTATGACCTCTGCCGTCTATCTCAGCTTGTGGTATTGTATGCTCTAATCATGGTTCTTTCTCAGCTTGTGGTATTGTATGTTCTAATCATGGTTATTGGGCCTACTGTAGGATTAGTTTGAGTTTGTCTCTACTGTTTTATGCGGGCAGTGGTGGATCCAGAAATTTTATATCATGGGTGCTCAACTATATATATTTTAATGAATTACTAAATTTTGTATATAAATAATAACATTGTTACAAAAGGCAGTGGGTGCTTAAGCACCCATAATGTACAACATAGCTCCGCCACTGTATGCGGGTAGCTGTAATAAACAATAACAGCAACCATATTCCAGATTTGTATTGATAGAAACTGACTCAATTACAATAGCTGTACTAAACAATAACCATATTCCAGATTTGTATTGATAGAAACTGACTCAATTACAATAGCTAGTAATCAAACTGATACTTGAATGGCAGAATTATAATTGAAGTAGTGAAAATAACATAGCTAGGGATATTAGAGAAGGAGATGAGATAATGGAACATAAAAGGGGATGAGGGGATAACAGACTTTGCAAAATTGCAATATAATTCGCATAAACCTATATTGCTCCCACAGTTCGCTATTTATCAACTCTGATTCCAGGCATAGCCACTTAATCTGTTGTTGGGATGCTTTGCGAATACCGATCAAGACCCAGTCATAACAATACCTCCATCCCCAATTAGAACCTTGTCCTCGTTCGAGTCAAGAACAGTGATGCCCAGGGCCTCCCTACTGATTATCTCAATACCAAGACATGTTTTATGCTTAAAAAAAATGTGTGCGCTAGTGCACCTGTTATGGAACAATCAAAACCTTGGTCATTGTGGCCTGTAGTGAACGGTAACAGATTCGTTAATTTGAGTGTCATTGTAACCAGCCCTGCATATTGACATGACTTTGATTGCCCTCTTTTTGGGGCAGTTAGCAGTAAGCTAAATGAGAGAGCCAAGGAAAGCATTCCTGCAGCGAGCCTCCACAAAAGCATGAACTCGGTTAATTGGAAACTATCTTTTTGTGGCACGTGAAACTCATCCAAGCATTTGATATCTTCCCAATCAGTACAAACAAGAAAGAGATATGGCATCTCATGATCAAGCTTGAACAGGAATGAATACATTATGGTAGTGGGTTTCAACTTTTGAAATCAATAAGGCTTGACCACCATGCCATTTGCAATCAACATGGTGCTCCGCTTGAGGCTTCTCTTTGTTAGCGTAATACCAAATTCTACTTCCACACACATCACAACTCTTATTTGAAGACATAGGACAAAGCTTATATCCTCATTGACAAATATTTTGATGCGGCAGTTCGGGGTGTAGGGACAATATCGGTGTCTCACTTGTTGTTCGCGGATGACACCTTGGTTTTTTGTGATGCTGATGGGACTCAACCACATTATTTATGCCAAGTCCTCACTTGGCTAGCTACTAGAGGGGTAATTTTGACAGCGAGAAATCTTAGAAAGAAGAAGCATGCTTGCATCAGTTGGCTTTACATGTGCAAGGTGATCGAGGACGCGAATCATCTTCTACTACATTGTGGGACAACCATGAGGTTATGATGGGATATGTTTAGGTGGTTTGGCACTTCATGGGCAATGCCAAAATCTGTGAAAGATTTGATGATAGGTTGGAAGAGCGGGAGAAGGAGAAAAAGACAAAGGGATTGGAATGTGGTTCCACTTGCTTTAATCTGGGTAGGTTGGAGAGAGAAACAAGAGAGCTTTTGAAGGTGTAGAGTCGATTTTCTCTCAGTTGAGGAGAAGTTTCGTCTCTCTTATTTTCTTTTGGTGTAAACAGAAAGTTCCTTGTATAGTAGATTCTTTACCGGTTGGTATACCCCTTGTATATACGGTCAATTTGGCCATGTTATGAATGAAACACATTTACATGATTAAAAGAATGATAAACAACTCAAATAGATTCATCACATTATCCATTTGCTTAGATATTCCTTGGTTTACAATCTGAAATAAACCAAATTGTTGTCTGGCTTCTAGTATTTCTTGGAGGAAACCAGCAAGAATGATGTTTGTTAATGGTTCGTCTAGATCAAGCACTGGGATGTTGCTACCTATGGTTGTATCGAACACCGCAGTAGGTACATTGTCCGTATATGTTACTATAGCATCACGCCTTGAGAGTATGCATACATTTGAAGCATCTGCAACATCTTGAACTTGAAGGCCTTTACAATAAACAATAAACACATGTAGGGAGGAAGACATACCCAACTCTACACCATCAAAGGAAGACCATAGAACCTGTCCAGTATTAAACTACATACCCAGCTCTACACCATCAAAGGAAGACCATAGAACCTGTCCAGTATTAAACTACATACCCAGCTCTACACCATCAAAGGAAGGCATAGCTTCTTAAATTGTCCTCCTCCGACTTGCTCATAGGGCTGGAGAGGCCTTTATCCAAATCAAAATCAAACTTTGATTCTGCAATAACATGAGGTGCTGAGACCTCCTTGGATTCACACTTATCGTGCAAGGACACAACCACGTCCGAGTGCTCTGGAGCATCAGGGTTCGTTTTGGAGGAGGCAGACAGTGTTTCTATGTTATCGAGGTGTCTGAGTATACGGGCATTATTGTCCATCCGTACCATTAGCAAATCCTGGATGATGTTGAGGTGATGATGGATAATGGTAGAAGAGTATAGATCCATGGAGTCCAAATCAATGAAAGAACCAACGTAACAACCAACAATGTAGCAGCAACCAAACTCCCGATTTATATTGATAGGAACGGACTCAATTACAGTAGCTGGTAATCAACTAAAACTTGAATGACAGTAATACAATTGAAGTTGTGAATATGAAATAGCTAGGGATACTAGAGAAGGAGATGAGATACTAGAACATAGAAGGGGATGAGGGGATAACAGTCTTTGTGAAATTGCAATATAATTCGTATAAACCTATTTTGCTCTCAGAGCTCGCTATTTATCAACCTGGATTCTAGGCATAGCCACTTAATCAAGTGTTAGGCTACTGTGCCAATACTGGTCCAGGCCCATTCATAACAGTATCTAACATATGTTCATCTATTTGCTTTAGGAAGAGCATTTTTCTTTCGTTCTGGTTTATTTGATGTTAGATAGAACCTTTTGACATTAAACACTATTAGAGATATTCAGCTATAGAGCAGTTCAAAACTCAGTGGTGACAAAAAAACTAGGTGATTTTTCCCATTTGTCCTGGCCTTGGTGGACAGAGTTATCTGGTACCTGTTGCTGGTGGGTGGTACCTGTTGCACGTGGGAAGTGGCAGGTATCCCGTGGAATTAGTCAAGGTGTGCGAAAGCTGGCCCAGATACCGCGGTCATAAAAAAAAAGATATTCAATTAGAGAGCATTCCTTTAATAAGTGCTGTTTTTGGCGTTATTGGATCCACGAGGAGAGACATGTAGCATACCTCTCTCTTTTTGTCGAGGAAGACATATGGTCAGCTTTCATTTCTTACTGACTTTCATTGAATCTTCTTCAGAACTTTTCACTGGCACAGTGATGTGGGGCTGACAGAGAAATGTCTCTCATTTTCTGCTGGAACTTATGAAGTTTTCCGTGGGATGAAGGCATTGTCAAAATATAAATACCATTGTTCCGTCATTCCTGCATCATTTTGCTCCTTTTCATTGAAGTGGTATACCTTTAAATGTGTTTCACTTGTATCTGCTTCTTTGGCCTATAGTCTACTTCGTCTGGTGCCTCCGTTTTTATTTTTTTAAGAATGAACTCTTTTTTGAGAATGGTGGTGCCTCTATTTTTATATCTAGGAATTCTGACATTTTGCAATTGTATATTTATTAAATTAATAAGGTATCTTTCCTCTACATCTGCTTACAATGTGATGGGTGATATTAGATTCAAGCTACCCTTCTGTTCTGCAATTTCCTGGTTTTAGTAGAATAACTTATTGCCTCGAAGCATGACTGATTCTTATTATCCGCATTTGGCTGCCTGTTTTATTATCTAAGAGTCTTTAAGTTTTCTTGTTCAATTGCAGAATTATGGTCCTATAGTTCTTTAATAGAAATTCTTTATTGACGAGCTACAACAATTGCACCTATTAAAGCAACATTCTTACACTTTCAATTTGTTTTTAAAAGTCTGGTCATAGTTCATGTAACATATTTTATTCCCCTTCCAATAGACCATTAACAATTTGAAGAGACTCAAACACCAGGGTATTTCAGTCAAATTATATAAAATAAAGCAAGATCTTTAAAAAAATCTGAACTTGGTTAATTCAGAGTTTTAATGTCGGACTAAGGGTTGAATCAGTTCCAAGGAATTAGTTTCATTGTCAACATCAAGTAGTGTGCATCCATCTAAGTTTACCGATGAACTTCGTGATTCTCCTCTGAAAGTCTGAACCTACAATTGCCTTCTACTCTGTCGTATTGACACTATCAATATGATATATTGGCCTCTCCTCTAGATACACACTTTTACTTTCTTAGACCTTTATCTCATATTTAACTTATTTAATTATCTTCAAAAATATTTTTTAATTCATTGTTTCATTTTGAACATGTAGCAGTTATTAGTTAAGTAAACAACTAAACAGGAGCACAAGCATGATTGTGCTATTATTTCTGGTTTGAGGCTTGAATGTTATACCATTTTAACAAATTGAATCTTAAACATGGAGTGCTTGCTTTTGCTAAGTTGTTCTAGTCCCCTCCTAATGGAGATCTGAAGTTGCTCTTCTAGATCAGTCTAGCTTAAGACTAAATCAGCTTTGCATTTGCCAGTGTTGTGGCATTTTATTGCATACATTTGCTTAGCATCAAGGCAATCGTGTTGTCTTGGGGGAGGGAAGGCTTTTGTGCAAATTGTTTCGAATGATATTTAGAGATTGTATTATGTTGGACCTGCATGCAGTTTTCACTGCAGGTGAATGAATCAAGCGATAGCTCAATCTTTACAATTTGTGTAAGTATGTGATTTTATATGACATTGTTTTTCTGTTTGTATTAGATTGTGTAAGAGCTGAACCTGTGATATACAAGAAACTGGAAGCATCATCTGATGATATAGCACTTCTGAGGGCTTATGTGGGAGACAGACCTACTTGGAGGACTCCACAGCACCCATGGCGAGTAGATGGGAGGTTCAACCTCAAAGGGGTTCCAACCTTAATCCGGTGGGAAAATGATGCAATCATAGGTCGACTTGAAGACCATGAAGCACACCTTGATCACAAAATTGGTTCCCTTCTGAATGAAAATTAAGTGTCCCATTACTTCAAGGGGATGCTTTATATTATGAGAGTGTCTTAATAAAATATGTCGAGCCTCATTGGCCTGAATGAACCTCATTTTAAAAGGCCGTGAATATGATGACTCAGTGCTAGTGGTAGTGGAAAAAACTAGTGATTCTTGTTTCACACACGTGTTGCTTCCATTTCTCCTGCCATGCTTAGTGTACTAAATTATACATCAATAGCATGTTTGATGTGTTGCCAAAATGGAAAATATTGCATTGTGTTTGACATGTCTGAACTGATGGCGAATTTCACTGTTGTGGTTTAAATTTTGCAAAGGTTGTGGAGCTGAACTCCCATCTTTCACCAAGCTTATAGTATAGTCAGCCACATAATAAGTGAGAGTGATATCAGTCTTCTGTTGTGGGTTCAATATCCTCTCTCTTTTCACTTCCCTAGTCCTCCTATTTAACTTCAAAAAGAAGAATTTGTAACGAGCTGTTAGGTCATTTTGAGTATTGGAACTTATTTTTTCATAAAAGACTCTTCCCGTACTAGAACTCATTGGCACTGCATGGGGAATGGAGAATGACATCTCCACCCGTCCTGCTGATAATCACTACATCACCACCCATCTTTTCCATCTCCAGCACCCTTATTCCACCCCAAAACAGAGCAGCAATCACCCCGGCCCATCGGAGACATTGTTGCTCTGAGGTCTATTTATATTTTTGATGATTGTTGTTTTTGTTGGTGTTGTTGGTCTTGTTCTTTTTTGCAATTGAAGTTGAGTGTTCAGTGTCAATATTCTTATGTGTCTTAAAGTCTTGTTGGATCATGATTATTAAAATTCTCCAAGAATAATAATCTGATTGGTAGTATTCCAAAGGAAACTGACAACATAAAGGTATTAGAATCACTTGATCTCTTCAATATTTTGGTGAAAACATGTTGAGTTTTTCCTCTTTGAGCCGTATCTATCTCACAAGTCGCAACGACTTATCATGTCGGATTCCTGTGAACATAATGGACCTATCCTATTAAAGAATATCAAGGCTCTCGGTTGAGCAACTTTTAATTTATTGTGAGTTGATCAAATGATGGATTCAATAAGTACTTGTCAATAACCATGTCCATTGACTAGAAACATTAAACTATGTGTCCATAATAATATAATTTCATTGTGCTTTTTGGGGGCAGGTTTAAGTGCTCCCTTGCTTTTTGTAAGGCCATGAAGATTAGTTATTCAAAGAGAAACTGGAACACGTAGTTTGTAAAAATGTGACATTGAGGATAACTCTTAATTTATTTGCATACATCTCCTACAATGTATTATTTTTTTATAGGATAAAAGAGAAAAAATCTTTATAAAATTGATTCTTTCCATCTTGTTTGGAAGCTATAGTATTATTTAAATTTAATATTAAATAATCATATCATATATATATATAAAAGAGAACCTTAGGCCCGCCTACGTGGCGCCACCACAAACCAGAATTCTCTTTTAATTTATTTATTTCCAAAACTAGTCTTCCCCTTTCATGAAAAGTTGTGACATTTATGAAAAGTTGTGAATTTTATGAAAAGTTGCAACTTTAATGAAGAGTTGCGACTTTTATGAATAGTTGTGACTTTTAAGAAAAGTTGTGACTTTTATGAATAGTTGTGTCTTTTATGAAAAGAGTGATTCAAAGAATTGATTTGAGACCTTAGGTCTACGAAAGGATTTGACGATTCGTCATATTATCTACGGGTCGTAGGTGGGATCCATAGAAGTGATCTAGACTTAGTGAAATTTTGACTTGAACATGGGTTCTACGGATAGAGTCTACGAGCCATAGAAAGTGGGACGGACTGTAGGAAGGTTTCGTGGAATCGATCAGATATAATGTGCCCCAGTAACAGGTTCTTTGGTTGACTAGGATGACATGTAGAAAGTCCTACGGACCGTAGGTCCAAACCGTAGACCTGTCCGACATATTTTAATGAAGGGTCCTTTGGTCTTTTTACCCAGTTAACCCCTAAGCTATGTCGTTTTGGTACTATAACTACCCCTATAACCGATTTTAGTCCTACAACTAAGCCTAAATGATCTCATTCACTCAATTCCCCCAAACTCCCTCAAGTCTTCCTCTGTAAAATTCTCTCAAGAGCTCCAAGGTGAAAAGCTAGGGTTTCAAGCTTCAAGGTCTCATCCTCCTTACATAATTAGGGATTTGATTATCAAGGTATGTCGGTATTCACCAATGGATTCCTTTCATCCATTGGGTCCCAAAAGAAACTCAAAATCTCCAATTAAATTTTACCCAATTATCAAGGGTTTCATGTTATTCTTCATGAGTCCTATCTACTATAATTCAATTGATGTTATAATTTGATCCTATTATGCATGATTCAAACCAATTGTATGTTTTTCAATTGATTTCATATGGAGTCATGCTTTATACTTGATCGTGACTATGAACTTATGAACAAAGCTATTATGAACTTATGAATTATGATTATGAAAGCAACGCATGTTTTATGAAAATGTTGACTTATGAACTATAGACGTTTTAAAGCTAAAGTGTCAATGATTTGTGAAAGATTTTCTCCACATTAAAGGATTCATGATTTAGATGCTCAAAAAGGTAAGTGTCATTGGAAAATTTTATGAAATCATGACTCTAACAAGAACTTATGATTGGATTGGTAGTCTTAATTGTGTCTTTCCAAGTATTTTGATATGATTATGATTATGTCTTTTCCGTTGGGATTTATTTAGCACAGAGAGGACTTTGAGATGGAGACTCTCCCGTTATTAGAGGTCGGGTCTCTAGAAGAAATCTTCTTGCCCCTTAACTACGTGCCCTGTAGGATTGTCTTAAATGACCTAAACTAGTGGATCCACTTTAGCAAAGAACGAAAGTGACAGAGTTCTACCTTGACAAGTACATTTCCCTTTTCGGTGTGAGAGTCATGCAAGATTTCATGTTATAGCTTACATTATATTATTGTCGGTTAAGAGGAAGGTGGCACCAGCTTGGACCGGATGTTAGTTCTTTTTCTTGCAACCCCCTTTGTGGGTTGCACACTTCCATTTAATTAGATATTTAAATTATTAATTTATGTTAAGTAGTAGGTTGTTGTTGTTGTAATATTATTAAATTAGATATTTAATTAAGAATTAATTCAAGAAAGTCCAAAAGTCATTAACATTTTAATTAAAATGATAAAATTAGATAGTTAAATGTTTGACAATATTTTAATTTATAGCAGGGGTAAAATGATAATCCAACTTTTAATTTTGAGTCATCTCACTTTAAATAATACTAGTTACTGGGCACACATCTTGCGCGTGTAACCCAATTTTAGTGACAACAATTTTTTTTTAAAATTACATAAATATTAGTATTAAGCAACATTGAGTAATAAATTATATCCTAAAAAAGAAGTAGAAATCTCTCTAAAAGGAAGAACTACTTTTCCAAAGAAATTCTTGGTTTGCTTATTTTGATTTCTAATTTCTCCTTTAATTAGCAAAATTACTTGACCTTGTTTCTTTTGGTATAATGTACAACCTCTTCTTTACCTATTGATTTGACAAAAATAACATTTTTAAATACCAACAATCAAGCAAAAAGAAGTAGAGAAATAGAAACATATTCTTATATTACCTCCCAACCAACTAAAAATACCTTTGGTTTAATTATGTTTTGTGTCATGTGTATTTTTATTTTTATTTTGTGAATTTAACTAAGACCTATAAAAGGAGAATTGTGTGTGTGTGTAAAGAAAATAAATACATGTGAAAGGTCTTTCCAATTAAATTCAATAAACAATTAGTTTTTATAAAAAAATTAAAATGATAAATATACTTTTAAAGGACATTTTAGTAACTCAACTTTTGACTTAGACTCTTTCTGTAACATCTCGCACCTAAAAACGACTAGAAAGGGTTAAAAAAAAAATGAAAATATTAATTTTTGAAAAGATAAAGGAAATCTGGAAAATTATGTCCAAGTTAAGAAAGTGAGTTTTGGTCATTTTCAAACGATCATAACTCCTAGCTCAGGATGAGTTAGGAGTAGTTCTTGATATGGTTGGAAATCCCTTGGGAAGATCTTTCCAACGCCGCTGAGTTTGCACGATTTCGACATCGTATGAGTGAAATATACGTTTCGGAAGTTGGGCTGTTGGATTGAAGAAAGTCCCAATCCGGATTTAGGGAAGGGCAAAGTAGTCTTTTCTCTAATTAATTTCCTAATTCATTTTTAGGGATTTATTGGGGTAAAAACATGACTTAGTCAGTTTGGAGAATTGAGAAATACGCTTAGGGCTTGGAGAAGAGAGAAAAGAAGAAAGAAAGGAAGAAAACCCAAGATTTCGCCAAGAACGTAAAGTTTGCGAGTGGAATTCATCGGGGGTGATCCCTATTAAGGTATGTGAAATATTTTCGTGTTGGGTTAGTTCACCCACACACCAACTTGTTTCAATTCAGCGATTTGGAGTTGTTTACATGTTAAGAAGTGAAGTTCTTGAAGAACAATTGTCAAAATTCTTGTTGGTTGAGTTGTTGATGCTTGGGGGTTGATTTGATTCATGTTCTGGGCTGTTTTTCGAGTTAGATTGGTTGTTGTTGAGGGTACAATTGATCCTAAGTGTTTGGGAAAAAAACTAGAGAAGATTGGAGGGTTTAGAGATGAAAAACGAAGAAGAAATTTCATCGGACGAAATTTGAAGGTGGTTGCGCGTCGCGCTCTTGGTCCCAAGTATTGAAAATTTCTGCTTCGCGTCGCGGAGCTGACACGAGGTGTTCTGCCTCAAAAGACATTTTTGAAACCAAAATTTAATTATGCCTCCGCGTCGCGGATCCACCTTCGTATTTTGGTTTTCGATCTTTTCTCATGTTTAGCTATCTAAAATCATTCCTAAACAACATGAGATCTTTCCAATCACATATCTTAATCCTTGAACCCATAATTCAATTCAAGGATCAGTTAGAGTCAAAGTCAAAGAAGTTAAGAGTCAAGTCTAGAAGTTAAGAAGCAAGTTAAAGCAAAGTTTCTTAAAGTTTTCAAGAGTCTTTATTAAACGTTTTAACTTTGTTTTAAGGCTAAAGTTTCAAGTAAAGTAAAGAGTAAAGAGTTGAGTGCATTTCTCAAAAGTTATTAGGGAACTAAGTATTCCCAAAGAAGTTTAAAAGAAATGTTTTCACATTTAAACAAGGTTGGAAATTGAGATTTCCAAAGAGCCTTCGGGCTAGTTTTTCAGAAAAGAGTAACCACTTTCTAAATGAAGCAAGAAGGGAAACTTTGATTTCCAAGATAGCCTTTGAGATAAGTTTTGAGCACTAATCTCAAATCACAGAGGAAATATGTTTTAAAAACATAAGAGCCAGTACATTTTTTGGGAGTAGTATTGAGCACCGAATTGGGGGAGCGTTCAAAGAACCTACAACCCCCATAGAACCATGTAGCCATCATGGGTAGATCAGAGGTTCATACTTTTTAGATGAATCCTTTTCAAATTAGACTAGTGGATCCATTAGGCAGTTCAGGTTCTATACTTTTGGCCGGGTATAGAATGCTCTGGCAGCGTGAGGTAGATCGCTGTATCATCACTATAGCTCTTATGTGATGATTGTCGGTTAGAGAAACTCCCACATCAGTTATTGTATTTTTATATACATCAGTTCATTTGTATTTCTATATACATCTCAGATTTATTGTAACTTTGTATACACACAGAGTTATAGCATGTTTTTAAACAGCTTTTCTTTATATTGTACTTGCTTTAAATTGCTCTATATTGAAATGAGTCAGTCAAGTTGAGTTGAGTTGAGCCAGGTAAGTTCTTCAGTTTCGTTCAGATCCCTTCTCTGCCTATGTTGTTTAGCATTCCAACTCGCATACTCGTACATTCAATGTACTGATGTCAGTTGTCCTGCATCATCTTAAGATGCAGATTCAGGTAATCAGGATCAGCACCCAGCGCCTCGTTGATCCAGTTGAGCAATTCAGAGTCAGTGGTGAGCCTCCTTCCATTCCGGAGGACTCTTTTATTCGCTTTCTAGTTTAGTTCATTAGGATATTGTGGGGTTTGTCCCAACATCCATCTCAATTGTTTTAGAGGCTTCATAGACAGTTAGACAGTTATACAGTTAGTAGTTCAGTAGTCTTTACATTATTCATTCAGATGTTGCTTAAAGACTAAGTTGCCATTTTGGCTAAAATGTTATTTCGTTAAGTTATTGTTTAAGCTTATTATGCTGAGTAATTCTTCCGCTGAGTTCAGAAAGCCAGGCCAAGGGTTCACTTGGGACCAACAATGGTCTCCGAGTGCCGGCCACGTCCAGGGTGTAGGCTCGGCGCGTGACAAACTTGGTATCAGAGCACAGAGTTAAAGAGTCCTAGGGAGTCTATGAAGCTGTGTCTGTAGGGTCCTATTTATCGGTGTGAAGTGCGCCACATCTATAATTAGGAGACTACAACATTTAGGAAATATCTCACTTCTTTCATATTCACTTCGTGCGATAGAGTTATTCTCTATAAAAGTTTCCTTCTAATTCGTACTTGCACGTGTTTCAGATAACCATGCCTCCACAAAGAGCAGTCAGAGGTCGTCCAGTTAGGAGGAATGTTGAAGAGCAAGAGTTACCTAATGCACCTGAAGTGCAACCGCAAGGAGAGGTCTCTAATGCTGAGTTTAGAGAGGCTATAAGGATGCTTAGCCAAGTTGTGACCAATCAGGTTGGGCAGCAGAGAGGAGCTCGGCAAGAAGAGGCTGACACTTCAAGGATTCGTGAGTTCTTGAGGATGAATCCCCCAAGTTTCACTGGTTCGAACACTGCAGAGGACCCAGAAAATTTCATTGAGGAACTGAAAAAGGTGTTCGATGAGATGCATGTTGTTGATACTGCGAGAGTGGAGCTAGCTGCATATCAGATGAAGAATGTTGCTAGGACCTGGTTTGATCAGTGGAAAGGGGGTAAAGTTGAGAATGCACCACCTGCGAGTTGGGCATGTTTTAAGAAGGCCTTCTTGGGGTGATTCTTTCTCCGAGAATTGAACGAGGCTAAGGTACGTGAGTTTCTCACACTAAAGCAGGATTCTTTGAGTGTGCATGAGTATGGGTTGAAGTTCACCCAACTATCTCGCTATGCTCCTGAAATGGTTGCGGACATGAGGAGTAGGATGAGTTTGTTTGTTGCTGGTTTGGGTCGCCTATGAAGCAAGGAGAGCCGGGCAGTAATGCTTATTGGGTACATGGATATCTCGAGGTTGATGGTCTATGTGCAGCAGGTAGAGGAAGAGAAACTGAGAGACATAGAGGAGTTCAAGAACAAGAGAGCTAAGACAGGGAATGATTTCGGGCAACAGAAGAGTAATGTAAACCGGTCGTCTTTCCAACAGAAACAGAAGGGACCTGCTCTATCATCTTCTAGTACCTGCAACTAAGAACAAAAGTGAGTACTATGGTAAAAATTCCAGAGTTAAACCTACCTATTCATAGGGTAGTGTGGCGCAAGGGGGTAGTAAGCCTCCTGCCTGCGCCAAGTGTGGTAGGAACCACTCAGGTATTTGTTGTGAGGGCTCCATGTGTTGTTTCAAGTGTGGTCAGAGTGGAAATTTCATGCGAGAGTGTCCAAAGAACATACAGGGTAATGGGGGCAATAGAGCTCAGTCTTCTTCAGTTGCTCCACCAGACAGGGCTGCACCTAGAGGAGCTACTTCTGGTACTGGCGGAGGAACAAACCGCTTGTATGCTATCAACAGTCGTCAAGAGCAAGAGAACTCTCCAGATGTTGTTATTGGTATGATTCGAGTCTTTGACCTTACTGTTTATGCTTTGCTAGACCCAGGAGCGAGTTTGTCTTTTGTAACTCCTTATGTTGCTATGAACTTTGATG
>JAJOOO010002169.1:0-27191 GCA_029582685.1 Solanum piurae
CCAGTCGTCACAATAGCACATGTAATTGGATTAAGAAAAAGCAGCAAATTAAAGAGTAAACACAACGACCAAATCTGCAATTAGGCGTTAAGTGCGGAGCGGTATGTTGTCACTTCTCTAACAAACCTTACACTTTTTGACCCAAAAATTATAATTACCATTCATTCTAGCGCTAACTATAACAATATTTAATTAGTACATGTTCAATTTTATTCGTTCACTTTAAAAAAAATTAATTTTTTTTTTATAATTTTATATTTACTTTATTTTTATTATTAAGTTTTATTTATTTTACAATAGTTAGATGACTTATAATAATTTAAAATGATATTATAAAATATTTTGAAAATATGAACGAAGGAAATAACATTTTAATATAAGACGTCTACGAAATTTAACCAAAAATTACTAGGTTCACATGATAACCTTAATTAGGGTACGCGTTCGGTTATTTTGATTTTGAAAAAATGTGCACCAAATATCGAACTGAACTAATTCGGTTCGATTTGATTTGGTGTTTTTAAAATTGTTTTTCAGTCTGAATGAAAAATAAAATGAGAACAAAATTAAAGTATAAGACACTTAAAAATTTAAAACTACGTTAAGTGATAATGTGTTGCACCATGAAACACTTTTTGTGCTTAGAAGATCTTATTTGTATTTGTTAAGAACATTGTGCCTCCAACTATTGCTCGAGAAATATAATGACGCAGGCGGGTTCCTTCACATGACGTAGATCAACAAAAAAATATTTTGGTCCTCTTGTGAATTAATTGTTGAAGTTAACTATCTGAATAATAAATTTGTTGCTACTTTGATTAGTTTATGAATGATTTAATTGTTGGTTGATTTTTTTTTCGTCAAAGAAATGTTCATTTATATGTTTTTTAAAAATATTTTATTAAAAGTTTGATTCTTTGGTGTATCAAAATTTTGAGACCCTTACACCAAACGCCAAATCAAATAAAAATAAATCGACCCCAACCTGAAAAACCAAAACCGAACACTTATTTCCCACCCACTTGTGATTTTGAGCCTGTTTGGATTGGCTTAAAAGAAGTACTAACTTTTAAGTCAAAAATAAGAGTCAAACTGAAATAACTTTTAAGTAAAAAAAAAAAAAGTAGGGGGAGACCTACTTTTAATTTTTGACATTTCCAAATACTTCCCAACTTATTTTAAGTTATTTTTGACTTTTTTAAAATTATTTTTTATATTTGTCAAACACTTTCGAAAGTAAAAAATTAACATAAAAGTAGGTTTGACTAATTTATAAGCCAATCCAAACACCCACTTATATATGACCCACATGCTTTTACTTTGCATCTTACACATAATTTACGAACTTTTCACTTATGTCTCATAAGAGACTATTCGGGGTCGTTTGGTTGGGAACTAGTTATCCCAGGATTAACTATCATGGGATAGTTATCCTGGGATAACTTATCCCACCATGTATATGGGATAACTTATCCCATCACTATGCATGGTGGGATAAGTTATCCCAAATATGTCAACCAAACAAGACATCTAAATTTTATCTCAGGACTATTTTTTTATCCCAGAATTATTTATGCTTATCCCTCACACCAAACGAGCCCTTCGTTCATAACACAGTTTTAGTTGTGATATATTATATTAAAATAAAAAGGGATTCAGTTGCCAAGGAGCTAGGTAGCTCTAGAGGAGGGTTGAAAATTGAGCGGGTTGAGGTAAATTTGGACGGGTCATAATGGATATAATTGGGTCAAAATCTAATTCAATCCTAATTTATTTGGGTAAAAAAGTGTTATATAACGAGTCAAGACCCAACTCAATCCAGTTTTTACTAAACTCAATTGTTTTATTTGTTTTTTTAAAATTATTTTAGTACCTAATAAAATTATTATTTTTCTTTATTATGATTATATATAACATATCAAATTGATTTATTTATTTTTAAAAAAAATATGTTGACTCGGGTTATATATCAACCCAATTTTTAAAGGGTTGAATGGGTTAAGCTAATGAATGAATGGGTCAATAACCAACTCAAACTTAACCGGATTGAGCTGCGGATTGGATTTGATTTTGACGCCACCCCCACTCTAGAGCCAGTAAAGGGATTATACAAATTGTTCATCAACTTATCTATATATACTACTTTACTCCTTTTAATTCTCTTGTTCAATTTAATTTATCTTTGATTTTATAATAGCAAGTTGTTCTCTTTGCTTAGCTATAGCTTCGTAATTATACATTACCTTAGTGATGAATGTAATCTTGATCAATTAGCAAAAAACATCACCGGATTTTTCTATTAGATACAAGAAGAAATTTCAAACAAAGATAGATTTATAATTTTAAATTAACAAGCGATAGCGGTTGTTGGAATAATATCCTATTACCCATACTACACCCACCCATATTTGTAAATATGTGGTGACACACCTCCAACAATAATAAATTTGCACCTCAACAGTAGTCGATTTTTCTAAACTTGGTCCTGGACACATTTATGGAATTCACAGTTCAATATAAATTACTATATGAATAAGGAAAATGATATAACTGCAACCAATAACAACAGAATATATGGTCAATTTCGAACAAGTACGTTAGACAAGGCCCACATTCAAATAATTTTATACAATAGTAATTACTGTGAAATGTGAGGTGTTTGTGCATTTTTGGGTACTATAATTATATGAATTTATATTAGAGTTAAGGAATGTACTAATTACGGAATAGGGACAGTAACTATATGTCAATATCATGAAATAAATAAATTAAATTAAATTAGATTAGATGTCAATATCAAACTTATTGGTATTCCTTTTTTTTTTCTGAATAATTGTGCAATATTGCCGCAGTTGATAGAGGAGATGTACTGTTATAAATTTTTATTATTATTGTATGTACACTGAATTTTATAAGGACTTCAAAAGAATGTGAATAACAATAATTTAATTATGTGTTACCAAACTAAATTATGTTTGGGAGATAAAATTCACTTAATCTATCATTGCATGAACGTGTTTTTTTTAGTATAGTCTAATGACATTAGTGGTTGTACTGAACATTAATTTAAACTATTTCCCTTGTTCAATTAATAATATGTCTATTCCACTATGATGTTCTTTTCACTTTCCTAAAGTTAAAAAAAGAAAAGGTGTCATTCCACCAAAATGTTTTTTTTTTCATTATTTGTACAATTCTGAGATTAAATATTTTGAATTGTTAATTGACTTATAATACTTTTTAAGTACCTATAAATTTTATTTAATTTTTTTGAAGATTTCATTATCAAATACATGATTGAACTTACATTGTTTGAGTCTCGAAATTCAAATTAGGACATATTACACTTTTAACAGATCTAATTGTTCAAATCCCTCAAGCAGATTAATTCCTCATAAAGACAATTTAAACTGAATTGTGAGATTTATTACATTCAGCGGACTCTTTTTTCCAATATAAGAAAGAAAACTTAAAATAATTATGATATCATAGAACCTATTAAAATAAAAACACTCCTTATCATTTTAATTACCTAAGCTTGAACGTAACGTGCTCCTCTTAAAGACTGTAAATTGCAAATTTCATGCAAATACGTTCTTGCCCTTTAAAAGTATTGACACTTGCCAAATGTTTAAAAAGTTTGTTTTAATTTATATGTTCTATTTAAAAAAATATGCAACTGTTTTTATGAATTTTATTTTTTCACAGAATATTTTTAAGATCATAATTTTAAAAGATGTTTTTGGTACATTACAATTAACTGATGAAATATTTGATGATCACATTTATGTTGAGTTGAAGCTTTACTAAAAACAATTTTTTTACTTTACAAATATAAAAATAAGATTTGTGTACATTTTAATCTCTTTTGACACGAGAGAGATTAAAGGTGTACATTGTCGCCGTTGTTGTTACATTAAAATTTTATTTGAGTACACTACTTTTTCCTCAATCATTTTAGAATATTTACTGAGGGTATATTTTCAAAATACTAATCAAAAACATTACTCTATTTGCTTTCCTCCGTTCTTATTTATATGTCAGCTTTGTTAAAAATAAATGGATTTTCTTTAATATATATTATTTCACAAAATCAATACATAAATAATAATATTTTTTCTATTTTACCTTTGAGAGTTATAATCATTAAATGACCAATATAAGAAAACTAAATGATTAATTCATATTCATTTACCAATTTAATTAATAGAAATAGAGGGAATAATGATCCTATCAAATAAAAAAAAATAAAAAAATCCTATCAAATTCAAATATGACAACTAAAAATAAACGAAATGAGTATATTCAAATATCTCCATGTTCTCAAATTCATCCACCCTTGAGTCTCTTTAACCTTAGCAGTTAGTATTCGATTAATAATCTATGTAATGAATTTCCAAATTTAGATCTAGAATTACTGTACCATCAAATATTTATATATTATATAATTAGAAAATTAAAATAAACTGACCCAAAAAACACGGAAAAATAAAATATTAATCCACCCTCCCGTCCCTCCTTATTTAAGCGCCATAATATTGCTGGTTTATCTTGCCGGCTCGCCAAACAACAACCAAATCCCTCTTATCACCTCCTCCCATTAACTCCAATTTTTTTAATTTTATATAGCTTCTCAACACCCTCTCTCAAATCATTCTCATATTATACTATTCGTTCCGTCCAACAATAGTTATACATATCAAATTTTTAAATACGAAAAGATATAAAGGGAGAAAAAAAAGAGTAGAGAAATCTCACGTACAGAAATCTAGGTAATCGTGTCGTGCTTTTTTCTCCCAAATCCCTCCGGAATTCCTCTGTATACTTTCATGTGAAGAAATCACCGAAAGAAAAAACAGGGAGAGAGAGAATGAAGGCTAGTAATGCTAAGCTTATAGTTTTTCACCCATCTCTTCACAAGCAAGGATCAGGAACAATTACTGCTTCACCTCGCATTTGGTTTCTTGTTTTCCTTTCCTTTTTCACTTTTGCTTTTGCACTTACTTTCTTCACTGCTAAGGATGTGATACCCATCGCGAAAACCGGCACGGATACCGCCGCCGGTAGCTCTCCGTTGCCAGCGACTGTATTTAACGCGCTTCTTCATTATGCTTCTTTGAACTCGTCTACTGTTTCTTCCCGCATGTCGGCGGTGGAGCTGAAGACGATCGCTAATGTGCTCCGCCGTTGTAAAGCTCCTTGTAATTTCCTTATTTTTGGTCTTACTCACGAAACCCTTTTGTGGCATTCGCTCAATCACAAAGGGCGTACAGTATTTGTTGACGAAAGTGCTTATATGGTATCTAAATTAGAAGAGAAGCACCCGGAAATTGAAGCTTACGATGTTCAATTTACGACCAAAGTGAGTGAATTGCACGATTTGTTGGATTACACGAAAGAGCAGCTCAGAGGGGAGTGCCGGCCTGTGCAGAATCTTCTATTTTCCGACTGTAAATTGGGGATAAATGACCTACCAAATCACATATACGATGTGCCGTGGGATGTCATTTTGATAGACGGGCCACGTGGGTTTTCTTCTGCCGCTCCGGGACGGATGACGGCGATTTACACCGCCGGCGTTTTTGCCCGGAGCAAGAGAGGTAATTCCGACAAAACCCATGTTTTTGTTCACGAAATCGACAGAAATGTAGAGAAAATCTGCAGTGAAGAGTTCTTATGCAGTGAGAATTTGGTGGAGACGAAGGAATTGTTGGGGCATTTCGTGGTGGAAAAGATGGAAGCTAATAGGTTTGAGTTTTGCTCAGTCTTTGATCCTTCTTCATCTCCCACAACATCATCATCTTCTACTGTTTGAGCCAAAAAAAACACGAAGCCAATGTCTTTTTCTTTTTTAAATTATATCCAGTTTATAAATATGAGTAATCTGTAATATTTCATAGGTTTTTCAAGTGTGAAATATTTAGAAGCTAAAGCAATGATGAACTCAATTATTGCTTTTCAAAACTTTAGCTGTCTTCTTCTTTTGATTTAGTTATTAATTACACTAAAAACCTCGTTTAGCTGAAAATGACCCTTCAAATCATTAAATTAAATCTCTGCGGTTAGATTTTTGCAAGGATTTTTCAAGTACTTAAACAGAGTCTGACAAAGAAAACAATTTTAGCTTAGGAAACTTCTGTTATTAGCCAAAAATCACTATTTTCTCTCTCTTAATGGTAGGTTTGGTACATGTTTTTTTTCTCTCACTTTGTGTCCGATTTCGATCTAATAAAATTTGAATCAAGAATAAAAGATTTGTTATATGTATCCTCAATATTGAAAATAGAGACAAATTTTCCTTCAATTTTGGACTAAATGGTGGAACAATAATTTTAATTGTTTATCAGAAGTCAAATCAAATGGAAAACATAAAATTTCAGAATTCTTTGGAAATATTAAACTAACTAACATTAAAATATCAAATTGAAATAACAGATTTTTTTTTATAAAAAAAACATAAAATTATTTACAAACAGTGTAATCCAAAAATCTAATTTATGAGTTAGGTGGTGATATATAAAAATCCAAACGAGGAGGCGACACTTGTGTTTCAAATTTTGGATGAATCGTCGGTGATTGAATTCGAAAATTTGAAATGAGTTTTTTCTCAAAAAATGATTACCCACGCGCATTGAGCAACCGTTATTGTTACACGACTCAGATTTGTGCGACGCGTGTGAGTGAATAATTCAAAGGGAGCGTGAGATAACGTGTTAGCAGAATTCACGTGGACCGTCAGTTAGAAAAACAGTGGGCCTAGTAGGCCCATGGGCTCATTCTTCTTTTATGGCGGATCACGTGGCTCACGTGATAAAAGTCTAAAACTTAACGGGCTTTACGGCGGTGAACGTGTCGGTGAGGTAAATATTGACATTATTTTCGGAGAAGATTTGGGCCCCTTTCTTTATTTTCATTATTGGGCCTAATTTGTTGTATGTCGTAATTTATTGGCCCACTAAACCATTAACTGAATGGTCCATGTCATTTCATAGTACTATTACCAAATTTTTTAGATGCCATAAATTGGAGAGCTAGGAAGACTACTTAAGTAGTAGTGATCAGGAATAAATTAATTTTGAAATTATGTATTTCATGATATGTACTATAATGATGGAGTAAGTTATATCCTATATATATGGTGAGATAATTTTGACAACCTCAGCCCCCAAACCAAACAACCCATAAGGGGTCATTTGATTTGTGGGATAAGGAATATCAGTTTTAAATATTTTACGTGATTATTTTATTTATGTTTGGTTATGAATATTAAGCACACATTTAAAAGATGAAGGCAGTGGAGGTGGAGATTTTTCTGTGAATCTGGACATATTACAAGAGATATGATTAA
Source organism: Solanum piurae (assembly GCA_029582685.1). Lineage (NCBI taxonomy): Eukaryota > Viridiplantae > Streptophyta > Magnoliopsida > Solanales > Solanaceae > Solanum > Solanum piurae. The sequence goes on from JAJOOO010002169.1 coordinate 7,349, forward strand.
AGATGAAATTGTAAAAGAACAAGATGAGAGTGGCCTACGTGGCGGACAATATGAGGAAAGCGAGATTTAAGCAGTTTGGACATGTGAAGAGAAGGTGTGGGGAAGCACCAATAGGGATGTGTGAGAGGGTAACTATAACAAGTTTTAAGATAGTTAGAGGTAGATCGAAGAAGAATAATTTGGAGGAGATGAGGACATGATCTTAGATAGGAACGTATGGAGGTCAAGGATTATGGTAGAAGAATAACATGTACCTGAATGTTGTCGTACTTATGTGTGGGAGAGGCAGGAAGCTAACTCTTTTATTTTCATCTTCTTCTTATTTAGTATTTACGTAGCATCTTGTTCATTTTGGCCAAAAACATTCTTAAACTATACCCTCAACTTAAACTACATCCTTCAATTATTTTTCTTAACTAGAAAAAATCCTTCAATTGTTTAAAGGCAACAAAAATTAACAAATTATTCACATAAAAATGTACGGTTCACACGATTCTCAACAAAACTACCTAAATCGCCCCAATAAACCAATTATGTTCAGTCTACATACATCTAAAATAATATTATAATTTTTGTAGCAACAATGTTTTGCATGGTCTTCTTTTTCATTTGATTTGATATCAAAGAATTATCAATGGAAATATTTTCTTTTCATTGAATCTACAAAAAGTGGTGTCGATCGGAGACTTTTACTTCTAATAATGAAAAACGAAACTTGAGTGCTAGAGATCAAAATTAGCTGAATCTTGATCACCTCAATTATCAATTTGCCCCAAAAAATTATTAATCTAACATACATTTTGACTTTGCAAGGTGAAGATGGTGTGAAATTAACCTTTAACTCCATTCAGTTGGTAATTGAGAAGAGCAAATCATATCTCCTCGTAGACTCACACCGTCCTAACATTGTTTTTTTAACAACAAAGATGAGTCTCAATTATTTTTTATTTTTTTTGGATGCTTTTTTCAACCGGTAATAATATTATATAATTTTTTCTATGAGAATAGCATGAATTGCATAAGTTTTTGTGTGGAATTCGCTAATTTTTTGACAAATTTTAATAGAGGGATTGAAGTTGTTAAGTTTTAAATACTTGGAGGATGTTTTTTTTTTTTGTTAAAAATGATAATTTAAGGATGTAGTTTAAGCTGGGGTATAGTTAAAGCTATCAAAAAGGGTCGGCCCAAGCCTCACGGGCCAAGGAATTTGAAGGACTAGGGCGGGGGCCGACCCTTCATTTGGTAGGGTTTGAAAATGCTCAACCCCAGCCAACCCTAGAAGGGTCGAGGGCTAGCCCTTCTTTTTCTCTTTTCAAACTTATAATTCTATAACATCAAAAAAATGAGAATATTTTCAAATCAAATATGACAAATAATGATGTAGTTTCAATAACACTAGCAAAAATCTAGTGTAAATAACATGTATCTTGCATACCAGATACACGAGTGAGATAAGAGAGTGACAAACAAGATGGGAGGGAGGTGAGGGAGCGAGATTTGTATCCTAGATATATGCGAATCTACTTGGATATAGTGTATATAGAACAAATTAACCTAATTTTGAGTCTATTTATTACGAGATACATGTATATGGGTACGAAAATTCATAATATTACAACATAACGTGTATTCAAATAATTAGATTATATACTAGTGAAATTATTGTAAATTACTCTTAAATAAAAAGTTTTGGCCCATGGGCTGACACTCCCCCCCCCCCCCCGATCAAATCTCAAGGGCCAAAAACTTATATGGGTCGGGCTTATAAGCCCTAGTTTTAAATGGGCTTGAAAAATCTTATCTCAACCCTACCCCAATAACGGGTAGGGTTGGGCCGGCCCCATGGGCTAAGCCCATTTTGACGGCTCTAGGTATAGTTTAAGGATGTTTTTAGCCAAAAACTCTTCTTTATATCTTGATGTCATTTTTCTTTCTATCTTGCTTTGATTATATTTCTTTTGAGTCGAGGATTTATCAAAAATAATATTTTTATCCTGCAAAAATAAGAGTAAGGTGTATATATATTTTAAACTCTTCTTAGAAATCACATATAAAATTATTATGAATATATTATTATTATTATTATTGATAATTAATATTAACTAATTCCAAAAACTATTTTGCATAAAAATGATGGGGATCAGCTATGCTATATTCTATTCCATCATGGTAACTAAACGACCCCTAACTATTGATTTCAAAATTTTACTTTTTTGTTATTGTGTTGTCCCCTCTGGAGCAGTGAACTTTCATATTTAGACATGCATTGAGCCCATTTATAGACTAGACTAGAGTCATATTCTTTTAGATTTGTAGCATTACACCAAATACTGTACAAATTGAAGTTCCAATGATTTTATTTCATTTTAATTTTCGAAAAATCTTTTCTCACATAATGCATATAACTTTTTCTTCTTTTAATAATAATAATAATAATAAAGGAACTCTGTATAGTATTGCCGCCTACTTTCTGTGGCTTGGAATGAAATCCAACTACCGTGTAACCTCAATTGAGATGTATAAAGCAGGTGTGCAGAGCCCATTTTTGGAGAAAGCGCTCCCAATAATCGAGATTTCTAATTAAAAATGGATTAATCCCGATCATCCCATCATAATGCATATGGGTTAGTTTGAATTTCTCAACATTCACTTGTTGCTTGAAGTTGTCAACATTAATTCTTAAAAATGCAGGATCTAATATTTGAGATTAATTTAATAGTTCACAAAAAATTACTTCTCTGAACAGTGCACAACATTTCCACCACTATTTTCTTGACCCAAAAAGTAGTTCTAGTGGCACATCAAAATCATGCGGCTAGTTATATCCTCAAATCTAAAAAAAAAACACAATGTCCCATTGACTTTGCAGCATTAAAAACCAAGGAGTGCTACGTGATATATAAAATGACATTTCTCCATCTTTAATTAATGATTTTGAATTTGAAATATTTTCTTCTTCAATAGATCCTACTCAATTTAAATTAGTTAGTGTTGGGATATATACTATTAACCATATGTTAAGATATAATATTTATTACATAATAAATATTTATTCAGTTTTAATAGATCATATATTCGTTTATGGTGTTTGTTTACTTATATAGTAGATGATTTAGTATATAGAGTTTTAGCTTATACACAAAAAATTAAATCATCGGTTCTTATAAGTATAAAATTTTTTGTTCACAATCTAGGATGGAAATCGGACATGCCATCGGTACGATTGTAGTACAAGATTATATGTAATTTATCCTGATTATGGGAACGGTATAGTTCCAACTTCTTGTGCTAGTGCATTTTGTATGTATTGAACGAGATCGAATAGAGATAGTTGTTTTAGACTGACTGACAAAAACATATTCTCTAAACTATTAAATGTACTTATATTTTCAATCCTGATATAACTATTATGATCTGTATATATTAATTATCGTTTTGATTTATTAAAAGGTGAGATTCTGAGATGGGTCAATATGCATGGTAGATTGGATGATAATAATATATATTGGTGAAGTAATAGGTTAGTTAGTTGATGGAATTCATGTCTCTTTATAGAGATTGATTGATATGCCTTTTTTTTAGAAACTTATAAGTTTTCATCGTGTCAAACCTTGCAAGTGGATTTACGAATCCGACACATGAAATAAGTTAAGTAGTGCTCTAAAGGAAATTAATCATTAAGTTAAATTCGTCAGTAATTTAATTTATTGATTAGTATCTGTAATCTTAACATGGGGAATTACATAAGTGTTTAATGGAGAATTTCGAAATATAAATAGAGGAGTGCAATTTCGAATTTCTAGTGGAATGATTTGTAATTTATTATGATAAGAATAATTTAAATTAATTATTTGGAATTATTTCCATAATAAGAAGCCTCAGTAATTAATTTTGTGGTCCCTACTGTGTCCATATCTAACTAGAACTTAGAATCCTATTTCTAATGGGGGTAGAAGAAGAATCAGATGAAAAATGTAGAAAAAACATGAAAAATCAAGAAGACACTACTAAAACAAAGGCTTCATTAATACAATTTTGTATGTTTTGACAAAGCAGAGTATGAAATCAAATGTCTTTCTGGTCTAGGTGGTCTATGGGGATTAAATTTAGAAATATTACAAGGTATGATCCTCAAGCTCTTCTGTAATGGACACAATTTTATTTGCATCCTAAATAATACACACTCCAATATTGATCTCTGATTAGGAATACCATTAATACAGTTTTTTTCAACATTAAGAACTCCATTTGTGATCAATTCCCTACATAATGGCCCTACTTTTGTAAAATAATTATACGACAAAGTAAAATTCACTAAATTTTTTAGTGAACATATCACTTCTGGAACTTGTCCATATAGCAAATTTCCAGCAAAATTCAACTGTTCCACACTTTCCAAACACCCTAACGAACATGGCAATGGACCAGTTAACGTGTTGTACCCAACGTCGATCACAATTGCTTTTTTCAAAAGGCCTAATTCATAAGGAATGCAACCAGTGAGCAAGTTGTTCAACAACACAATTTCCAACAAATTCGGAGCTTGTCCAATGCTACGTGGGATTGGACCAATGAATTTGTTGTTGGCTAAGGTTAAATAATAAGCAAAGGTGGATCCAATGTTGTCTGGAAGTTTTTGAATGAAATTATTGTTGTTAAGAAAAAATGCATCAAGATATTGTACGAAAATTTGAGGAGGGATAATTCCTGTCAAGAGATTATAACGAATATCCAAGAAAGTTAGAGTCTTGATATTGAGAATTGACATGGGAAATGTACCGATGAATTGGTTGTTACTAAGATCAAGCTCGTAAAGATATGGAAGATTTGAAATTTTAGAAGAAATTATGCCTGAAAAATTGTTGGTATTGGCATGAAATATGGCTAAATCAGGGAGTTGATCAATGAAACCATCTAATGTAGGTGCACTAAGTTGAAATCCATTGAAATCTATGGAAGCAAGTGAAATGGCTGAGGAATTATTAGGTGGATTATCACAATAGAAGCCTTTATAATTGCAAATATCAGGGCCTGTCCAAGTTTTTGTGACACCAAAAGGATCAAGAGTAATTGTATTCTTGAAATTTTGTATTATTGGGAATATTAGAGCTAGACTTTGGTCTATGAAGGTTAAATTTGGTGATGGTAAAGGTGGTAGTAATTGGCAATTAATATTGTTGAGAATTGAAAAAATAATGAGGGAATAAAAGATCTTCATGGAATTGGATTTTTTTTTTGTTACTTAGTGAGGAGAGATGAGAAGAAATTGTTTATAATGATTTTCTTTTATAGCATAAAAGATGCATGGTATTAATTCTCTTGGTTGGTGAAGTCTTGAAAAAGATAAGAGACTCATGAGTTCACATTGTAGTGGGTAATTGGAAGAATTTATAGTGATTGGTCAAGTTATTGTCCAATGAGAAAATTTCATAGTAGGTGGTATTTTGAGCTCTAATTATTAATCATCGTGATAGTTTAGCTAATTATCAAATATATATAACATTACTAACAATAGTTTACTTTTAAAAAAATGTTATACTGTGCATCGTTTCGCTCAGTATCAAAGCGAACGGATACAAATCAAAACTTTAGCTATCGTTATGTAGTGTAATTTATTCAAAACTCTCATGTTTCAAGTAAATACAATGAATAAAAAAGGAAAAAATAATTAACTTTGTATCTATTTTAAATGGGGGAGTTAAACAGAGATTCCAGAAAGTTTTTGCTAAATGGGTATTTAAAATGTTGAAAGTGGAGCACCTCATCGGCCATAAACCAAAAGAATCATGATTATATTAGGTAGATGAATGAACATGTGGAATTCCATTGCGCAAAATTAGTGAGGAGTTTAATGTCACGCTTATGTTATATTATTATTTTTTTAACACTTTTTTCTCATGCACACAAAAGATGATAAATTACTAGTATGTAGTATAAATATAGTGTGAACACAAAAGGAGCAATAGGAATAAAGATAATTTCTTATTAGGTTATTCACTTGAAATTTTCACGTGATTTATTGGAAAAAAAGCAATAAAATGAATTTGGTAAATAGTTATCCAAAATCATGGTACTATAGTCTGAAATATGACCTCTTGACTATTGTTTGTTCTAAGAGAGTATTTGTAATAAACTCATATTGTATGGCAATGAATGATTGGAATTACATGTACAATTATAAAAGTTCATCATGCTAATTACTTTAAATTAATAATAAATAGAAATAAAAAAGGAGAATGGAGGGAGGTTCCAAATTAATCTAAGTAACTAAGAAATAAGAGAAAAGTTCATAGCATAAACCCATTATTTCCCTCTTCTATCTATAGACATCTTTTCGAGGTCCCAAATATAATTTGACATCTTATCACATCTGAGTTATATTCATAACAATATTCAGTTGAGAGCTGAGTCGTAATCCTAATACTACTAGAGTACTTAGTAACATGACCAAATGAAAGACGAAACTTACAACTAATGAGATCTAGGATTTCTAAGGGGACGTTTGGTAGAACATAAATCATAATAGGAGGGAAAAGGACCAACGACTTCTCATAAGGATTTGGTACCTGGGCTCGCAGAAGAATGGCTGGTTCGGTGTGCATCTTGGCCCAACTTAAGCGTACAAGTTCTATGCCAATGTTAGGCTGATTGCAGATCAGGCCCATTAAAACTGAGTATGGGCCAACTTCTGGATCTCTAGGTTAGCTACGCATCCAAATGAATGTGGGCTATTGGGCCTTGATACATGTCAAAAACAAGGATCTCTTGTCCACTTACAAATAAATATAAGAACATTATCTTTTTCAGATTTTATATGTAAAAATAATTTTTTTTTGTAAAAATACGTAATAAAATTAGAAAAATAAATATTATAAATGAACTACGAAACCAATTCAACTGTCCAAAAACCGCGATCTCATTCAGAAGTCTTACCCAGTGAGACTCCAATAAACTTCTTGTTGGCTAGTCTTGATGAGTGGTTCAGAAAAAATTGACTCTAAATTATGATAAATTATAGTGGCATGGAGTGAGTTTTTTTTTTTTTTTGATTTTTCACCCGGTGGATGAAGCCCAACTAAATTCGGATCACGCACTTGACGTTCCAATAGGGTTTTCTCAATGGAGAAAGTCAGTGTAATAGTGAAACTATTTCACAATGTCTAATTTGATCCAATCAAGTCTGTGCAACAAGTCAACTATACATCTGTCCAAATTATAATAAACAATTCAAACCCATCACTCTCTAAAACCTCAACCAGACTACTATATATATAAAAATAAGCCAAAGATCAAAGATCAATCCCATCTAGACATAAAAAAATCATATAAACAATAGTAGTTTTACTTTTCTTGCACATCACTCATATTTAATTGTAGATAACAGTCAGCAATGACAACTTACGATACTTTTAACAGGTAAATACAGCATAAAACATTAGCTAAAACCAGAATTCAACATTTTTTAAATCTTGGTTTGACTATAAAAAACTGGATGAGCAAAGGGCTAGATACACCATTCTTTTTACATACTTACAGCAACTATGGATAAAAGAACAGATCAACTTCATGTATACTTTTTGCCAATGATTTATACCCAGAAGTTTTAAAAACTATCAAAACTAACCATAAATTTGTATTACAAGTCAATTGGATCTTCGTTGCAACAAATAACAAGTAGTGTCCATGATACTGGAGCAATGTGGTAATTTGGAGTGAGTGCAATAAGCATCATTCCATACATCGTGAAGTAGACAAATCACATGCCTTTATTACCTTGAGCCGATTGTTTATCATTTTCATCAACAACCATATCATCACTTTGATATTCATTGAATATTTCATCACTACTTTAGTGTTCACATAAAAAATTGTGTAATACAACGCAAACAACTACTATAGAGGGTGTTTTTGTAAAAGATAAAAGTTTGGTGTAAAATTTCAATTTTTAAAAGATCCCAAATAATGAGATTTGGCCCAAATACTAGTATTTGGAAATTTGGGATATTTGCCAAATAATAATAAATTGTATGGACAAACACTATTTACTAATTTTTTCTCCAAATATTACTTGGGAAATCTATGGCCAAACATGTATAGTTTGATTTCCTTGAGAGTTTAGATGTTTGTATTTTTTTTTTGACGAAAACATACAGAGACAAATCCTAGACATAAAAATATGATAACAACAGGTCTAGTTTACTTGTCTTGAACTCAAATTAGAATTTTCAAAGTAGAAAAAGTCAGCAATGGGACCTTACCTACCATAGAAAAGTAATGCTCCCCACGAAGACATTAGCAAAATCAAAAGTTTGAAAAATCCTTGTTTGCCTATAAAACCATGACGAGCAAAGACGAATAGATTTACAACATCTTCTACTTTCTTTTCTTTTTTAGTTCATCAGCTGTTTTTGTTATCTATTCCTTGGCTACCATGGATAAAAGAAGTGATCAACTTCACATATACTTTCTGCCTATGATGGCTCCTGGCCACATGATACCACTAGTAGACATAGCCAGGCAATTTGCCAGACATGGAGTGAAGGCAACCATTATCACGACTCCTCTCAACGCGTCTAAATTCTTCAAAACAATCCAAAGAGACAGAGAGATGGGCAGTGATATTAGCATCCGTACAGTCAAGTTTCCTTGCAAAGAAGCTGGATTGCCGGAGGGTTGTGAAAACATAGCTTCTACTACTAGTACACTGATGTATCTGAATTTCATCAAGAGCCTATCGCTGTTTCAAAACCCAATTGAACAGTTCCTTGAGGAAGACCATCCAGATTGTCTAATAGCAGCCCCTCAATTTTCATGGGCTGTTGATGTTGCAGCCAAGCTGGAAATTCCAACACTAGCTTTTAATGGCACTGGTTTTTTCCCTCTTTGTGCTATACATAGTTTGATGGAACACAAACCTCATTTGAAAGTTGAATCCGAGACGGAAGAGTTTGTCATCCCTGGCCTTCCTGACACAATAAAGATGTCAAGACAAAAGCTTTCAGAACACTTGATGGATGAAAGAGAAACCCCAGTGACTGCAATAGTTAAAGCTATTATGCGAGCAGAAACGACTAGTTATGGAACTATTGTAAACAGCTTTTATGAGATGGAACCAAATTATGTAAAACACTCCAGGGAAGTAGTAGGGAGAAAAGTATGGTACGTTGGTCCTATTTCGCTCTGCAATGAAGACAAATCACAAAGAGGGCAAGACAGTTCCTTTTGTGAGCAAAAGTGTTTGGATTGGCTCGATACTAAGGAACCAAAATCAGTCATTTACATATGTTTCGGCAGTATGGCAGTCTTTTCATCAGCTCAGTTGCTTGAGATAGCAATAGCTCTCGAAGCATCAAACCAGCAGTTTATCTGGGCGGTGACGCAGACTACAATCAACGAAGAGCAGAATGAGTGGATGCCAGAAGGATTTGAGGAAAAGCTGAACGTGAACGGACGAGGTTTGATAATAAAAGGATGGGCACCTCAGGTGCTAATCCTTGATCATGAAGCTATTGGAGGTTTTGTGACTCACTGTGGATGGAACTCATTGCTCGAAGGAGTAAGTGCCGGAGTGCCAATGGTCACATGGCCGCTATCAGCTGAGCAATTCTTTAATGACAAGCTACTGGTAGAGATATTAAAGATTGGAGTTCCAGTAGGTGCTGAGGCTTGGTCTAATAGAACAGATAGCACAGTCCCAATAAACAGGAAAGACATAGAAAGAGCAGTGACCAAAGTGATGGTTGGTCAGGAAGCTGAGGAGATGCGAGGCCGTGCAGCTGCCTTGGGAAAATTGGCTAAAGGGGCTGTGGAGAAAGGTGGATCATCTCACAACAGTTTGATTTCCTTACTAGAACAATTGAGGAACATAAAAATTAGCTCCAACTGATGAGAATTTTGTCATATGTTGCTGAAACTAAACTACTATAAAAATATTGTATTACATCAATTCCCAAATTATGTATACCAAATCACACTTTTATCAGTATGCAAGAGTTCTTATGCATAGACCAGCTCTATGATTGTGGCAAAATATCATAGCAAACGCTAATTGGTGGCATCATATTACTCCATTAAGTTGTGTCAAACAGGACAATTCATATAAATAGATGTTAAGTAATTTGTTAGTTGCAGTTTTGATGATTTGACAAATCCAGGGACCTTGTAAAGGGACCTGATCCCTGACGCAAATATACACACAACTGCCAGGCTGGAAAAAATACAATTGGTTGGTGCACAGTCTCCAACAGTGGCAGAAACCTCAGCCAATGGCGTGATTTCGAAAGTTATGACTATTCTTCATATAGATTATGTCCAATAGTCATAACCTTAGTTTTTGCAACTTGAAAAACTCCCAAGAACTCTTGCAAAGGCTGATTAAAAAGTGAAGATTCATTCTCAAGATCAACTCGAACCATATAGAGCTGCAACCTTAGTTGTCTTAGGATTATTTCTTCTGCATGTACACTATAAATCTGTTCCTACATCTATAAAGGATTCAGATAGTTGTTTTGTGGAAAAAGTCTAAATTAGTTGGGTCTAACTGATTTAGTGGACAATCTGTGTGTTGCTTAGTCAAATTCTAAGTTGTCTAGTGGTGATAGCTTAGTGGGCAGAGTGACATCTGCTTAGGCTCTTCAAGTAATAGAGTTATTACTTGGTGGTGAGATTAATAGCTTTTTCTCACGTTGATTGTAATTGTTGTTCACTTTCGCTTAAGGAAGACTAGTGAAAACAGTTGGAAATCTTGTGTGACAGATCGTGGTTTTACTCCCTTGAGCAAGGAGATTTCCACGTAAATTGCTTGTGTTGTGTTATTATTGTTATTTACACTTCGTTGTCTTTCTGGTTTAGTCAAGGGACCTAGTCCATTAATAGATAGCGGACGCACCCATTCTATCATAATTGCATGGTAGATAAATACTTTTCTGAAAACTCTTGAATAAAAGGGATCATAACATACTAAAAGTGCATATGAACTTAAAAAATAAGTATACAAAGGAGAAAGAGTGAGTCGAGTCAGTTCAACTATGAAAGGAATACGTGCACTAGAAGAAAAGGGAACAACGGTAAAGTCCTTAAAATATTCTTCTTTTATTTCATCTTCCTATTCTATTGAGCAATTTTCAATTAAATCATATACCTATAATTCATTAAATTGACGTGTAAAATCATCAATTAACCTTGGTTTTTCTATTTCAGTATAAGCTACTCGAAAACCGAGTAAAACTGATTTGAATTTGAAAGCAAAACAAGTACTAATAAGATGAAAAATATCATAAAAGTAATTAAATTTTGCATAATGATAAATTACAATTCAACAACAATAAGAATGGTCAAGATTTTCATAATTTAAAATGTTCACACAATTCACGAATAGCACGAAACTTGTAAATTGTAATTTTCCCTATTTTAACGGAGGTGAATTCTATGTATATAGACACACACCCTAAATATCCTCAAATTCATATATTTTCTCTTTACCATTCCACCATTAATGACAATATTAAAAATCATTTTTACCCATTTATCACAATATTCTTATTTGAGTTGTTCTCTACCCTCTTCCCCCCTCCAATATATATAAACTCTGTTTCTATCTAATAAAGACTTCTCACCATTCTCTCCAATAACCCAAACAACAAACAAGAAGAAGATTAAAACAAAGAAAAGAAAAAAACATGACTTTTTTCAGGCCTTTGTTCTTGTTTCTTCTTACATTTTTTGTCCTTTCATCTGCTCTTGACATGTCCATCATCAGTTACGATGAAAAGCATGCAGATTTAGGGACAACAAACCATCGTACAGACGATGAAGTTAAGGGATTGTATGAATCTTGGATTGTTAAACACGGAAAGAATTACAATGCCATTGGAGAAAAGGAGAAAAGATTTGAGATTTTTAAGGATAATTTAAGATTCATCGACGAGCAAAACGCTGAGACCAGACCGTATAAACTTGGGTTGAATCGATTTTCTGATCTTACCAACGATGAGTACCGTGCCGTGTTCGTGGGTGGACGGTTCGATAAAAAGACGAGGCTGTTGAAGAACCCTAAAAGTGAACGTTACGCTTTTAAGGCCGGCGAAAAGTTGCCGGAATCCGTTGATTGGAGACAGAAAGGCGCTGTTGCCCCTGTTAAAGACCAAGGCCAATGCGGTGAGTTTTTTTGTATTTTTACTTTTAATATTACTGTGTAAATTTTAAATCAAAGTCTTCTAGTTGATTGCTGTTTAATCTTCCTTTGATTGTGACGAAACTCATATACATGTTGATTGAGCATGGTAGATATCGTCTTATGACTGAAGTTGTATATTTTTCTTATGAAGGGAGTTGCTGGGCATTCTCGACGGTTGGTGCTGTTGAAGGAATAAATCAAATTGTAACCGGTGAATTAATTTCCCTCTCTGAACAAGAGCTTGTTGATTGTGACAAGAGTTATAACCAGGGTTGTAATGGCGGTCTCATGGACTACGCCTTTGAATTCATTAAAAACAACGGTGGTATTGACACTGAGGATGACTATCCTTACCGTGCTAAAGATGGTACTTGTGATTCAAACAGGGTATGTTAGACCATACTTTCTAGAAAACATCCAAAATGGAGTATTACTCATGTATTGATGGTCTGCTAACAAATTTTTGTTTTTCAGAAAAATGCCCGGGTTGTCTCCATTGATGGATATGAAGATGTTCCCATAAATGATGAGAAGTCATTGATGAAGGCATTGTCAAATCAACCAGTTAGTGTTGCTATTGAAGCTGGTGGCAGAGCTTTCCAGCATTACTCTTCGGTATGAGAATATGTGGTCGGATGTCTAATTCTGAAAATATATATTGTCTGTGCCTAAACCCATTGACTCTAAGTTCCTGCAATTCTAGTATGCCTATCTGCAATCACGGCTTCTAGCGCCTCGTTTTTTCTACTTAAAAAAACTACCACACTCATTTTACACTTTCTTTTCCTTTTCAAATCATGAAGGGAGTTTTCACTGGATACTGCGGAACACAACTAGACCATGGTGTAGTTGCAGTTGGCTATGGAACAGATAATGGTTCAGATTACTGGATTGTGAGGAATTCATGGGGTCCTAACTGGGGAGAAAGTGGATACATTAGGCTCGAGCGCAATTTAGCTAATAGCACTAGTGGAAAGTGTGGAATTGCAATGGAGCCCTCTTACCCTCTTAAGAATGGCGCAAATCCTCCTAATCCTGGTCCATCTCCTCCTAGTCCTGTAGCACCATCAACCGTTTGTGATGAGTACTATAGCTGCACCGAGGGCACTACTTGCTGCTGCATTTATAAGTATGGCGACTACTGTTTTGGCTGGGGATGTTGTCCTTATGAGTCTGCTACCTGCTGTGATGACAACAACAGCTGCTGTCCACATGATTATCCTGTCTGTGATATTAATGCAGGCACTTGTCAAATGGTAAGATTTTACTCCCTCCTTCCCAAAATAGGCGTTTGTTTTTTCCTTTCAAAAGTCAAGTATGCTGAAAACGTACATTCTCAAATAATAGTTGAAGTTCACATAGTTTGAAACTCGAGAAGCAAAAAACTACAAATAATATGAAACAGAAAGAGTAAATTTTTAATAACAGTACTGTTCAGGTTAGCTTGGGCTTACCTAGACAATTTCATTGAGTAGTTGAGAAGAAATTATGCAACATTTTGTTATTTAATGTCTGTGATAACTCGAACCCTCATCTCATGATTTTCATCAAATTTATTTGTTTGACAGAGCAAGGATAGTCCATTGAATGTAAAAGCATTGAAGAGAAGTCCTGCTACTGCTAGAGTAAACTGGTCAGGGATGAAATCTAACAGGAAAGTGAGTTATGATTGAGTAATTTAGCAACTGCAGGTGAAAAGGGCAAAAGGCTCATCATGTTTACAAGAGCTGTTCAATGTGTGGCCTTTGGGGCAGATGGGCTGTTTCTCTCATATGTTGATTGGTTTAGTTAGTAATGTTCCTTTTTTTTATTATTATTATTTGGACAACTTTTACCAATGTGTAAATATTCATCTTTAAATTTCTGAATGAAAATTCTAAGTACTGATGTTCTATTCGCATATTACATCTTCAATTAGTCTAAATTTATTCCGATTTTGAACATGTTATTTGGTTATGCACGTTAAATCTTCAATTGATCTAAGTATGTGATATTGTTCTTTTAAAATAATACTTCATGTTAAATAGTTAATAGAATCCGTCCGTGCTTTTGGAACGGGATGGGGTTGGCTAATGAATTTTTCTCCCAACTTTATTTTCTTTAACTTATAAAAATATTTACTAGGTTCAACATTAACAATTCTGTAACTATTTAATATGGGTTAGCTACTGCGCTTAAAGGGAAAAAAAAACACATTTAGATTGATTATGTGCTTAACCAAACAATTTAAAGATCAAAATTGGAATAAAACAATAACTCAAGGACAAAAGAAGCTATTTGCCAAACAATTTAAAGATCAAAATTGGAATAAAACAATAACTCAAGGACAAAAGAAGCTATTTGCCCTTGTTTGTTAAGAATGTTAAATTATCTTTCATTACTTTTAAAGTTAAGTACTTGTTATAAAGAAACTATATTATTAATTTAATTTAATCAAATTTTTATCCTGTTAAGTAAGCTTTATAATAATAACTATGATTAGTAGCACGTATAACTACATATTTATAATCTTTGTTTTTACTAAAAAAAATTCTCCACCCACCTTCGAGAAATATCAATAATGTTTTCATGATAATTGTTTTAAAAATAGGTTATTTTTATTCTTTTATTATAATTCTTTTATAAATATCCCTTCCTTTTTTTTTTTTTAGAGAAATGGATATAAATAGTCTTTTGTAACTTGATTTTTTTTAAAAAAAATCTCGATATAGTAGTATTTCAGATATCTCAAAAGTTTTTTTTTTTTTACTAAATAAATAAGGATAATATTATCCGTAGTGAAGTGAAGAGTAAGATTTGGGAAAAAAAGTGCCGAATTTCAGATGTTTAGATACGTAATGACGGAGAAAAGAAAATAACTGAAAGTGTAAGGATCTCTGGATAAATATTGCAAAGTTCATTGGATTTGTTTCGATCTGTCAAAGAGTTTGATAGAGACGAGACTGAGACGAATAAGCATACAAGTCGGAGACACAGTACGCCGCCGTGTATAACCGACCGCCGCCGTTGCCTCTGATTCCTAGCTATTCTATTTCTCTTCGCTGTCAGACAAGTAGGTGATAAAAATACGACGCCGTCGAAAACCTTCTCCAGTCACCCACCGCCGTCGCTGTTGGCTCTGATTTCAAGCTGTTCCACTTCTCCTTGCCGCCGTCTGTTTTGAGTTAAGCATATACATGTGCGTTATTGAATGTTTAATTTGTTACTCAGCACTTTTCAATTCGTTGAATATTGCGGATCGGTGAATTAGTTTGTCCAAATTGGTGGATGAAAGTTAATTTTGGAATTTTTGCTAGTTGACTTAATAGTAGTTTCCAGATCACTGTTTGTTTCCCTCTATGGCAATGAAGTAGTTCTGGTATTAATTGTATAGATAATTCTCATTTACGTCAATGAAGTGGTTGAGAGCATGAGGTCTTAGGTTCAAGTCAAAAACAGTAGGTGATTCCTATCTATCCTAGTCTCTGTGGACAGAGTTACCTGTTTGCCGGTGGGAAGAAGGTGGCAGGTATCCCGTAGAATTAGTCAAGGTATGTGAAAGCTGGTCTGGACACCACGGTCATCCAAAAGAAAATTTGTATTTACACTATATAATACCTATAAGATAAAAGGATTTTTCTGTATTTTTGTTCTTATTTATATGCCTTAGAACTTAGAAAAAGGTCTTCTTGAATGGCCCATTATCGGACAATCACGTTGTCAACGATCACTGACCTAAACACTTGTATAATTGCACAGCAAGGGGTTTGTTGAACAATGCGTGTTCGTTCATGTGTGGTTGGGGAACTCTGTGTTTAACATGAAGTTGAGGTATATGATGGAAGGGGAATGGATTTTTGTGCCTGGAGCTTGAGTGGTGATTTGTGGAAAGAGTGCCCATAAGAGAAGATTTTATTTGCTTGACAAAGATATTAAGTTTATAAGATGTAAATAAATCAGGGTTTCATGGAATTATCCAGATTTTGAGAATGCAGGGATAAAGGAATAGTTTGGCCTTCGGGGAATTCTCGGTTAACAAAAAAAAAGAAAGGAAGAAAAGGAATAGAGTAAAAGTAGTAATGAGGGTCTATCAAGAAATATGCATGCAAAGTAAATTTCTGTGAAGATAGTCATTTCAGAATTTTTTATTTTCCTTGGAACAGTTGAGTATTACAATCTTATTTAAGTTCTTGCAAAGTACAAAGTTTTTCTTTCAATGACGAGGATAAATGGAGTGAAATTTTGAGTTATCATCTAAGGTGACTTATTACTGTGTTAAGTGAATTACTAGATTGCTGATGAGATCAACTCAATTTCCAACCTTAATCTTTATCATTGTAGATTTCCACCATGCTTGTGTATGCAGGGGTCCATACCACCAACCACACACCAGCACATATGCAGATAGGCATGAGCACAGATATATGTTCCTGATGCGCATAGATGTATTGGTGTAGGAAAGAATGCAGTGTGTTGTGATAGCTGGCTTGATTTTTTGAAATGTTTAATGTAATATATATTCTTATGAAAATGTGAGGCCTCAATGGTGTTTGATAAATGTATATTGATTTACTAAAAAATGTGCACATGCATAAATGTTTGTATCATGTAATGTGTATCAACATGGGAATTTTTTCTATGCAGCTTCTTGATGAACCCCGCTTAAGCTTTGAGGTATTCCAGTCCATGTTTGCTGATAATCTGTCATTGCAGTGAAGAAATTTGGCCCGGTGTAATGGATTCTGGATCTGCTGATGTATCAAATTCACAACCTGTTACAACATCAAGTGTAGCAAGGTCTACTGCAGTGGAGTCTGCACCAGTTCAGTCAACAGAAGAGGCGCCTTCAAAGATCTCTACTTCAGGCATCTCGTCATGGGCCAAAAATTTAAAAATTCCACAACCGTTCACTTCCCAAGATGAACAATCATCCGGAAATGCTCCCAAATCAACCTTTGCTCGTTTAACTGGTGGGTTTGGAATGCGTCTGTCCCCTAAATCTCCTACATCTCCTACAGATGAACATCTTGATGGAACATCAACATCACCAACCAGTTTATTTGGAACATTCACCAAAGGATTGGTCGACTCTTCAAAGAATGCAGTGAAGGCTGTGCAGGTTAAAGCGCGACATGTTGTATCCCAGAATAAGAGAAGATATCAGGTAAAAATAAAATTCTGTTGATGGCTCAAGTATTCTCTACTCATTCTTATATTTTTTCCATATGAGGAGATCATCGACTACTTAAACACTTTAATGTTGTTGTTTGCCTCTCTTCCTACTATGAAGAACCATTGTGGTTTGTATTGTTAATAAGTTGATTGGTTCAATTCTACCACACTGGTTTAAACGTTTCAGTTTCTTGTATTTTCATCCTCTATCTTTATCAACTTGCATCTGTATTACGGTGTTCAAACAAAATGTTTTAAATACTTATTTCATACCTCACTATGTGAGAGGTGATACACTGCTCTTTGGGTTGTTGGAAGTTCGATGCAGCCTGCATTGACACAGGCATGAGTTGCTTCTTAAAGAAAGTGTAATGCCATTGTAGACGATTTTCAACTTTGTTGTACTTGGAAGGAATAATGTTGAGTTTCCCTTTATTTGCAAGGCATCTGTATGTAGCCTGTAGTTAAAAGTTAAAACACTGCCAACACTGTAATTGGATAATGCATGTCTATGCAAGACTCAATAAGTAGGATCCACTAACTCTATTCTTTTATGACTCCGTGATGCATCACATCTTTCTTGGTCTCCAATTGTAGGGATCATCAATGTTGTTATATGCCTTTGTGTGAACTATTGACAGTGTGATGTCGTCCTCGAGGTGGATGATAGGTAGTGAGAAGGATTGTTACAATAAATTCAAATGGTCTGTACTATTAAAAATATAACAATATTCTAGTGCCAACACAATGGGTTACCTGGAATATACGGTGATCACTTCCATTAAAGCAGCAAGACAATAAGATATGTTCATTGAAATTAAAAGGACTTGCTTACCTCCATGTTCGTGGTACCATTGAATCCTCTAGGGATAGAACTTTGTCAGTGGGAGCTGTTATGCATCTTGATCTGTGCTATAAATATTAGCTTTCTTTATCATTTTGATTCTTGCGATAATTTTTCTTGTGCACCTTAAAGCATCTTGCATTTACTTTAGATACTTCGTTTTCATATTGTTGCATACTGCAGACCTAAAATAAATAATCCTCTCCAATGGGTTACCTGGAATACGGTAGTCACTTCTATTGAAGCTGAAAGACAATAAGATATGTTCTTTGAAATTAAAAGGACTTGATATCTGCCATGTTCACTGTAAGATTGAATCCTCTAGGTATAGAACTTTTCGGTGTGAGCAGTAGTGCTTACTGGTCTTTTCTATAAATATTAGCTTTCTTGATCATTTTGATCTTCACAAGAATTCTTCTTGTGCACCTTAAAGCATCTTGCATTTACCTATTTAGGTATTTCGTGTTTATATTGTTGCAGACCTAAAATAAATAAAATGATCCCCCCTTTAATAGCCTAAGCATTTCAGTTGAGATGGTCATATTATTCAATGTGGTATTAGAGTAGGCAAAAAACTTAGATGTGAGTCTCTGCGCCACCTATGACCACTTGCTTTGCCTATGTCAGACTCGCACATGAGGAGACAGGGTGAAGAGCTATTTAACTAAATAAATAGAAGTTGTCCTTTCTCTACGCGTTAAGCTTTTAATTGAGGTAGTAGTCACACATTTTTTTATGAAAAACATTTCTATCTTCTTATATTAACGTGGCAGTATCCTTTTACTAGGAAGGAGGATTTGATTTAGACTTGACCTACATAACAGAGAATATAATTGCCATGGGATTCCCTGCTGGTGACATGAGCTCTGGCCTTTTTGGCTATGTTGAGGTCAGGAAACCTTATTCTTCATTGCTTGAAATCAAATAATTATCATGGTATGTGGTTATTCCTAGTTTGATTACATGAAATTTGATATTCAGGGGTTCTACAGAAACCACATGGAAGAAGTAATTAAATTCTTTGAAACTCATCATAAGGTAATAACTTCGAGATCTCGTGTAAAGTCTATTTCAATTTCATTTGGGCCAGTCACTGGAAATCCACTTATCCTTCTATTTTATTGCTATATTTACTCTCTATTCACTCACTTTGATCTTGCAGGATAAATACAAAGTATACAATCTTTGTGCTGAAAGATTGTATGATGCTTCTCTATTTGAGGGGAAGGTGTGTTTCCATTCTTTTATCAAGTTCTTTTATTTTTTCCTGTTCACTTTCCTTGCTTTCATTTCTGTGTTGTACCTAATTTGGTAAACATATACCCTACCTTTGTTCTCATTGAATGCTATAGTGAAGATTAGAATTATAACTTTTTTGAGGAAGATGAGAATTATATTTTTTTGAGGAAGATGAAAATTATATTTATTTTTTTTGAGGAAGATGAGAATTATAAATTACTTCACTCCAGTTGCATAAGCAACCATTCTAAATAACATATTTTCTGTGGTTCAAGGAGTTCCAAAATGATTCACACCCCGCGCACAAAATGATATGAACAACTCAAATTCTGCTTAAAACATTACACCCTATTAGATTAACTCGTAGGTACAACCAAACAGCTAATGTCTTTTTTTTTTTTTGGGGGGGGGGGGGACTACAGTATGACATGCAA
>JAJOOO010002170.1:0-22562 GCA_029582685.1 Solanum piurae
GAATTTCCGAAATCATGCACGGATTTTGAGATATATGGAAATTACAATTATAGGTGTTTCCGTAGCACATTTTTAAGAACTTTTTGGGTCAAATTCAAATATAATCATTTCATTAGTTCTCGACTCCAAACTCACATATGAGGCTCTATTTTCACTCTATCATTTTCCGAGTCGTTACAGGAGGCCTACCTTGGGTCGATTATTTCTAGAAAGAGCATCGATATGGGGCTTATTATTGATCAAGAGATGGCCATGAGGGCCAAGCAGAGGCAGACCTCACTTTCATTCTCAATCTTGATCACAGAGTTATGTCGGCGTGCTGGAGTACCCCGAGATGATGCGAGAGATATTTAGGTTACCCCTTATTCCTCCACTAACATCCGGCGTATTGAGGCAGAGTACACACGAAAGGTGGCCGACAGGAGGAGAGCAGCTCCGGTGGATACATCCCCGAGTACGCATGAGAGGAGGCCACGATTTGGACTCATTTAGGGTTTTATTTTAATAGATTTAGTGTCCTCAAATGCATATTTTATGCCATTAACTGATATAAATCCTTGATTTTCAGGTATTTGGATTGAGGAACAAAGCATGGACATTAATGAGCAAAAAGGAACAAGGTAGTCGAAAGAACAAAGAAAAGAAGGTCTGATGATCGACCAACCCATTGGGCGAGTCGCCAAGTGGCCACGATCTCGCCTAAAGTTCAAATGTGTCAAGCCATGAAGGAGAAAATCAAGTCGGCGATAGAAAGGAGCAATCGGCGAGTCACCGAACGGTTCCGCGATGCAGTGCTAGATCTCCCAAAGTTACAGAACTTGAAGATGTTGAAGGCCAAAGCAAAAAGGTGATAGAATTAACCAAAAGGTGGATCGCCCAGTGGATCGGTGATACCAACTTATTACGCCGAATTGTCCTTCGCAACACATTTTTTGGAGGCTATAAATACATTTTTAAATTCTTAGTTTAGCATCTATCAGTTTTCATAGTATCAAATTTTTATCTATCTAGTTTTCCAGAAGAACTCTAAGTTTGGAGACAATATTTTCCTTAGCTTTGGAGATTTGAAGATTTTCATTTTTGAGAAATTGGAAGTGGGTCTTTGAAATTCTTTAACCTTGACCTTTGTAAAGATGAAATTAATCGTACACAGTTGATGGAAACACAATTTGGTAACGATTTCTGTCTTTTTATGATGTCTAGCTAAAACCCCAATTCTTGAGGTGTGATTATGTGATTATGGGTTGATTTAGCTGCTAGGTATTGTTAATTGATAGTTTAAATATTGTTTAAAAGTGATTTCGATTAGTAATTGTGGTTTAATTTAAAGGGTTGTAGTTGCAAATGCAATTCTAATTTTGTGTTTTTGGCTTGCTCGAGAGAGAGGTTTTAAAACCTAGACTACTGATTTGATGGTCTGTGGGTATTGGGTTGTCATGGGTTCAGCTCGAGAGAGTGAATCGTAAATCCTTTTCCACACATTCAGCTCGAGAGAGTGAATGGACTAAAGCGAAAGTTGTTCTTAATTGCTGCTCATTGGTGTTCGAGAGAAACCAATTTGATTCGGGGTAAACTGTTCGAGAGAATGTTTATCCCCACTAAAGACTAGCTTATTCACTGATTTACAGCTATTTACTATCTATTGCAATTACCCATTTGTCTACCTTAACCCATAACCCATAACCCAATCACATCTCAAGAACCCGTCTTTTTACTTGCTTATTCGTGTTATTTTTTGTTGTTGTAGTCGATAATTACAATCAAAAACCCCCATATTTGACACTTGTGTCACCCTTAATTTGAAATCATGCTTTTATTGATAAATGTTTTTACCTATGATTGACTTGAACATATTAGTACTTGGCTCTTGAATCTTAAGCACGTACCACTCCCTGTGGGATTCGACCCCACTCAATTAGTTGGGTTATATTACTGACTAACGATCGTTGGCACTTAGTATTGGAAGAAGTGTCCTGATACGTGAAATCAGATTCTGAAGAAGAAAAACAAGGGGGAAATTATTAACTTTCATGTGATCTGAATGCGAAAGTACAACTAAATGTAAGATATGGACGCCAATTCCAACAATTAAAGTTTGTTGGTTTATTGGTATATGATTTTTTCTTGCACTTATGTACGTGAGTTCTATAATAGAAAAGTTCTTAATGTTGAAAACAAGAAATATGTCTTTTAAACAAGGGTGTGATGGATGAGTTTCAAAGAACGATCAAGAATGCCTAATTCAGCTTCACAACTACTGCACCAACGTATATGATAAAGGTTATGCCTGGTCTGCACTAATTACTATGCTTCAAGCAATCCAACAAGATAAAAGTGGTGTTGACATAGTGTCTGGATAAGTGTGAAGACTCATTTTGTTAGATCAAAGTGGCGCCAAGTTGTCAAACATATTGCAATTAATCATCCTGATCAAAGAATTAGTTAGTACCTCTCTAGCATCTTTAATTATTGTTCATTCTTATTAATAAAGTTTAGTTTGGAAATATATCGAGAACGCCTTCCCACCTCAAAAGCTATCAAACTGGGTACATTATTGTTGTCGTCAAATTATTAGTAATGTTTTGCTCCATTTTTAAGATTTTTATTTTTGAATTTATGCATATGACATATCTTTTATTGTGGTCCATAAGATCTGATTGGAGAGCTAAGAACAACCACTCTTTCCGTACTTTTTCTTCAAGTGAATGTATCTTGTCGGACTAGCTGATGCCGACCACCTCTTTATGCAACGTTGAATCATTGTCGGACTTGCTGATGCAGATCACCTCTTTGTGCAAGGTCGAAAAGGTAAAGACATTTTTCTATTTCTCATACATGTTCGGTGAATAATTTACAAATATCAGTCATTGTCACAAACCAAGTAAGAATAGTAAAAAAAGAAGACAAGATTGAATACTTCCTTAGAACTTAACAATTAACATAGATATGCAATGTTAAATTTTAAACAAAGCAAAAATCATTTCGAAATCTCTGATTTCTACAACTTATTGTAGCAGTACTTTCTTGTTATCTAGAATCTCTGCCTCTTGGCAAGACATATTCACACGTAACTTTGTGATGATTTAATTTGGTTAATCCAATCAAGGCCAAGTTGTGCACAAAGTGAAAGTGGAAGTTGACTTATTAAGTGAATTTTCAAAAAGAAGTAGAGAAGACGGGAGAGGTCAAGGACATAATGAGAAGGATTGTTTTGTGATTCATGACCCACTTGATGTCGTTATGAGTTAAGACACTTGTGTAGCTTGCTGATCTTTCTAATTTGAGTGTTCTATAAAATAGAACAATTGAGCACAACTGCATTTATGTGATGATAGGATATGTTAAATATAATTGTTGGCTTATGATCGTGAAAGATATTACTATATCCTTGATCATCCACTCATCATGATTGCACATTTATACCTTTTATTATCATTACTATTATTGTATGTCGTTACTTTTTTTTTCAATATGTATCTCAAGGTATCCAGTAGAGTGTTATTAGAGGATCTGCTATGTCTGCCGCTCTTGCCATGAGGACAAACATCGAACATATACCTGCAAAGACGTTATGAGAATGGAGATACTTCAAACATCATATAAGTTGCTTATGTTAAAGTTTAACAGCTCAATTTGTATTGTATCATCGGTATGTTATTGCTAGCAATGATTTATTACTTATGCTATTGGGAAATTGTATTTAAATTGTAAAAAAATTAATATAGTGCTATACCACTTTTGATCAAATAGAGATTCAATTTGGGACAATTTATTCCTCCCTTTTTAATATTATTGTGCGAGTATTATACCATTACAAAAAACCAAACATGTCAATTGTCATATTATTGTCTGATGATACGTTAAAGTTGTATTCTCAGATGAGTATCTGAATAGCTTAATAATTCCTTCGATGAATCATTTGTGATTAATAATATTTTGTTGGGCACGTGCTGGCATGGGCCATGTTCTTCTAGTTATAAGCTCTTTGCTCTAAGCTGGGTGATTTTAGTCTGGGTGATTTTAGTAGAATGAGGGTTTTGGATAGGTTCTGACTAGAATATTATGCTTAGACTGAGTAAAACGACATAGTTTAGACATCAAACTACTATAGCTCAAGTGAAAAAGAGTTGTAGCCATTTAGCTAGAGGTAAATTGTGATAAAAAAAAACTAGCAAGAGAATTTTGAGGTGATGCACAAGGATCATAAATGATATCACAACGGATCCAAAATCTAACTGATCTGATCGATTTAATTAACAAATTAGTTTTTTTTTTAAAAAAGAGAACTGAAATTGAACTTAAGTATTGAGATCTTGGGATGCTTGAAGGATCTACACCAAAAATTGTTGCAAAAATCTCACTTAAACTTAACTGAGAGGGGATTTGCTGGAGAAGATAAAGTGGAGCGAGAAGAGAGAGCAAAAATAGTGATGCAGAGTATGGAAGTGGAGCAAAGAAGAAGTAAATTGCTAAAGAAAAAACAAAGAAGAAGAATAAAGGATTAAAAACAATGAAGCCATTAAATGCTTTAATAGGTGGGACTCAAAGAGTTCATTTGGTTAAAATAATAAATGCATCCTAAAATTCAGTAATTTTGTTTTGGAAAGACTTCAACTTTGTTTTGAAAAGGAAATGTTATCATAGTCTTTTACATAATTCTAATCAAATTTTGGACAATTTTCTGGCAGCTTACCTTTCCTAATAGCTTCTCTATTATTTCAACAATTTTGCTTTCCATTAAAATGCATCGTAATACGTAATTGTTTGTGTATAATCTAATCTAAATTTAAAATAAAAGCATTAAGTTTATCTAGTATTTTTTTATATGCTTTATTTTAGGTTTATAATCATAGCTTCATAAAATATATGATAGTTGATTATATTTCATGATCAATTTTTTTAATAATTTACAGTATAATAATTTGTATAATCTTTTGTAAGATATTACTAGACATATATATACAATTGTACGTTACATAATATCACAAGTGTTTAGACTTTAAATCTTAAATAATTTTTTATTGATCTTAGTTTTGTAAAACAAAATTAATTGAGTAATTTGTTCCATAAACTATTAAAATTATTCTAGAAGTTGTAGAAATATTTAAAAATAGAATTAATACTTCACCTGATTGAATATGTCAATTTGAGTATTATTTTTTATTTGTATAACATATCGTATTACTTTTAATTAAAATAATAGGTCTAATTATATTCTTCAATTTCGTAGTAATTATAACGCTTTAGGAGTCATCCAAAGTTATGACAATGCCTTTTGAAATTTAATTGTTTGATAATTTAATTAATTTGAGATTGAAATGTCTAAAAAGACACTTCAAGAATTGAAGAAAATCTTACAAAATCAATATTAGAAACACAATCGGTTCAAATTGAAGTCAATTGGACAAAATGAAGAAGTAGAAACTAGAAAGTAACAATAAATTTAATTTCCTATGACTTTCAACCATAGTTACGTTATTGATATATTTAGGGAAGTAGTATAACTTGGGAAAAAAATGTCCATAATAATTGGTAAAAGATTGACAAAACTACTAAGAAAATTTCAATAACACTAATAATATATACATAATTATTGAACTTCCCTAGATATTTCATCTCTTAAATATCTTAATACGCATCTCTTCGCTCTCATCTTATAAGTTCGGATCCAATTTGCACATGAGCGGATTTATTTATTGCACATATGAGGATAGTGATTGTGGGATTTTTTAGGGTAAAAAAAAGGAAAAAACTACATAATTATACTTAACTATTATATATACATATTTTATCTATAGTTTAAAAACATTACTCATAATATCACTTTTTAATAAATATATCATATATTTTAAAAAGTTAAATCAGATACACAAATCTCTTAAATATGATATTGAATAATTATCTTAAAATTTAAACTCCTTAATTAAAGGTACATTAACAATTCAACTTCCCTCAATCTCCTCCACCAACAACATCTCTCCCCCCACCCCCACGTCCTCCACCATTTTTTCTCTCTTCCTTCATTTTTTCTACATATAATTTCTTCAAAATATCTATAAAAAATGATTTTGATTCTTTAGTAATATATTTAGAGGTTTGTTATCTTTCAACCATTATTCTTTCATTATTGTGTAGTGTATCTATCACATATATCAGGGTTTTTTTTTAAAAAAAAAAAAAAGTTTGTTAATTTTCCTCTGGCGATGGTGCCGGAGATGATCATGAAAGAAATTTTATGGCAGAGGTGCCAGAGGACAAGTCAAGTTATATGAAGGTGAAGGACCGGAATCGCTGGTGGAGAAGTCACGACAGTGCTGGATTTCAGTTCCGAACTTGGTGAATTTTTAAAAAATCTATAGAGATATAGTGTTGTTTAGACTGGACTCCAACGAAAAGCGTGAAAGAAATCATTTGAATCCCAGATGTATCTACATGTCCTATGTATATGTCATTCTTTCATGTATCTGATGTTAGTCAGACGTATCTAAATGTTGTCACACCCTTTTTCGTACGACGGTAAGGGTTTTTCCAATTTAACTGACGGTATTAATTAAGGGATTATTTAAATTATTTTTTTGGAGTCGCCAGAGATGTCACACCCCTTTTTTGTACGGCGGCAAGGGTTTTTCCAATTTAAGTGATGGTATTTTTTAAGAAATTATTTTAATTATTTTTTGGAATCACCACTTGGAATTGAGTTATGGTGTTCCAAGTCACCTTTTTGTTTAATCCCTAATAAAAAGGAAATGACTCTTTGTTTGGCCTGCGAATTAGAAATTCGGGTAAGAAATTATGTTGACCGAGGGGAAGGTATTAGGCATCCCTCGAGTCCCGTGGTTCTACCACGGTCACTTTTATTGACTTATACTTTACTTATATTTATTATTTTAGTTTTTTTGGATACATTAATTCAGGTCATTATTTGTTTGCATTTTTTATTGTTGAACTTTTATATGGTCTTAACCTAGATGCGTAACCGCATTCTTGGTCTTGACATTTAGAGACATAATTGTCTTCTTATGTCGCACCTAATAATTTTATCTATAAGTCTCTATTTTAAATTAATAAAATGTAATTATATTATTGGACAAGGTGCGTCACCACATTCTGAAATTTATTTTAATGTTTCAAAAAAGATGTGTAACCACATTCTTAATTGAGACCATTTCTTTTTTACGGGTCATATATCCATCATAATGCTTAATTATTGCTAGAAAGCTTAAGCACATTATTAGTGACTAAATTATTTTATACTATTTATATTCATGAACACTATTTAAATAATAAAAGTCTAAAATCTTAAACAAATAAAAAATAGTTATTTCATATTCAAATTTGATATAAATGCATTTACATTTTTAGTATACTTGCAAGTTATAACAAAAAACATTAAAATAAAATAAAAATTTGTAACTCTTCACCTCTTAATTTTTCTAAAGTAAATATTTTTTAATATTAGATAAAGTTTACTAAACAAACTATTAGAATAATTCTTTTAGACAATTAGTTGATTTTGATTGGACACAAAAGGTACTTAATTGATAACAACATATGGTACAAAATGAAAAATAATGTACAATAGAATGAATATGAAATATTTCAATATTATTGTGTCAAAATTAAACACACCTAAATTTCAAGCAAACTTCATAACATTGGAATCAAGTCTTATATAATCATAAAAATCAAAATACACAATCAAACTTAAACGGTATCTCTTGTGAAAATTCAATTCACGAAAGGAAAACAATCCTAATAAGGAACCACGAAAGTGAACCTCGACCTCATTTTTGTTTGTGAGTGAAAGAAAAATATATATAAAATGTGAGGGTGAAATTTTTCTTCCCGTATGCAAAATGGGTCTTCTTTGGGGGGTGTGATTTTTCTTCCTTTTTTATTTGTACGTTTTTGGTTCTCCTTTTGGTAGTGTGCAGAGAGGTCTTTATGTAGGTGTATGTGTGTGTCGACTGGAAGTGTTGTACGTGTGTGTGGATGTGTTGGGGTTGGGGTGGGTAGTGGAGTGGAGTAATGTGAGGTGAGTTGGTGTCACGACCCAATCCATCAGGCAATGCGGGCACCCATTATAATACCTAAGTAGGAGAACCCTCATATCTCAATAGTTAAAACATGCGGAAAATTAACGAAAAACAGAGGTAAACGAAATCATGGAGTTCTCATAAATAAAACTCTTAAACAAATTAGAGTTAAAATTTGTAAAGTAACTAACACCCTCAAGAATCTAGTCTAAACAGGTAGAAGAGCTACTAAGAGTACAAACTGGACATAATTAATAAAAGACACAGCTCCCACCATGCGGAAGAAAAGGTAGAAGCTGCTGGAGAATTATTCATCTTCATCTAATGAAACATCACCAACCTGCATCCAGACTATGTCAAAAAGACATAGCAAGAGTAGTATCAGTACAAACCACACGTACGTGTAAGCATCATCAGTCAACCCGACGCCCACTACATAACATAAGAAAATAACTAGTAAGATCATGCAATAAAACCCCTCGCTTCTCCACCTTTACCCTCTCTCGAAATACCTTCAAATCACGCTAGTACTCTAACTACTAACCACCTTCTCGGTCAACCTACTTCCGGTTCATTCAACATCAAGGTACATATCAAGTTTACTCAACATAGAAGAACAATCAAACATAAGACCTCATAACCGTATAACAACTCCGGGGAAATACAATATCAATTATCATTACGAATAAGGTACAGTTTCACAATCCTCAAGATATACAATTATGTCAAATCATTGGTCCTCTCAGGGAACCCAAACTCAAACTGTTAGCATACCGGAACGTGGTACCCGATCCAATGTTTATGTCAGAACGTGGCAACCACTCCCATATTTATGTCGAAACGTGACAACCGATCCAAGTTAGTGTGTCAGAACGCAACACCCGATCCATTCAACAAGCCACAATCACAATCACAAATAACATTCTCATAATCATACAATCAAGTCATGATTCATGACATTCATCATTCGTATATCCTCTTTTACAATCAATGTGATCAACAATGCACCATTCGCATACATACACGTATCATAATGAATCAAGAACAACATATAGCACTCAATCATGCAATCACACTCATCACCATGAAGTATTCAACAACATATACTTAACCATAATTCGACCAACTTACCCCTAGTTCATCACCAAGGTTTGTTCATATGATTAAATCATCTTTGGTTTGATGCACGAATGCCTACGCATAACTCCTACCACTGAATTACATTATATTACGCGGTGAGCACAGATTTATGACTACTCAATTAGTAAAACCTAGCCTACCTGGGCACCAAGCAGCTGCACGGAGGAATTACAGATAATTTTTTGATTTTCCGGACGACATGACTGTGAATTTGGCCAAGAATCTGCAAGATATCGTCATCCTCACGCTAGAATCTCTTCCTCCTTCTTTTCCAAGCTTGGAGCAGCTTTTTGGAGAGTTTCTGGGTGATTTCCGTCTAATCTAGATATTTTAGGAAGAAGGAGAAAATAGGATTTCGCGTTATTTACATTCTGTCTCGCCTATCCCGCTCTGGCACCAACTTACTCTGCCGTGGCGCCGCCGCCCTAGCGGCATCTGGCCCGCCCTAGCGGGATAATGGCCCAGAATTTTCAAAAAAAATTATTTTCCTAAATAAGGACGGCTCGGGTCGTTACAGTTGGAGTAGTGGGGTAGTGTGGTAGTTTAGGTTATTATTTTTAAGATTAAATATATAATATAAAAATTATAATAATAAAAATATTAAGTAATTATTTTGAACTAATAAAATATAAGAAAAGTCAAATAGCAAGTCTAAAAATATAATTAAGAAATACTAGCTTATTTATTAAAATTTAAATTAAAAGAAAACATATATTTTTTTAGTTTTCAATTTTTTTTAAAAAATAATTAAATATAAAACTTACCTTAAAAGTGATTCTATTTTTGTTGTTTTCAAATCTTTTAAAATAAACTTAATAAAATAAGATAAAAGTCAAAATATTTAATTTAGATTTATAAAAATATTTAAGCTCTAAAAATGGTGTAAAATTTTAGGTTCGGTAAAAAATTATGTGTCTACAGTTTGCCCCTCTTCGAGTAAAAACACGAAGAATTTTCAAACAAAGAAGTATACGTGATAAGTTTTGATCGGGCTCTTATTTGAAAGAAAATATTTGTGCGACCGAGTCTTGGTTTTGGACATCCTACATATCCCGGGTAATAAGGAAATCAGGTCACATGTAGTTCAAGGAGATGAGGTGATGAATTGAAAGTTAAGTGAGGTTCCATCGAGGCTCTATGTTGCGGCTCTTATCCTTACATAAGAAAAATGAAAGCTAATAGTAAAAAAAAAAATACAAGCTTTTATCTATGCAGCTTATCTTGAGTCTTAAGTTTTAGATATCACCTTGAATTTTTGGGTGAGTATCTTGATCTTGAATTGAATTTGATGCTTAACTTGCCACTTAGAGTGAGTTTTGACACTCTTCAAAATGAAAATTGAAAATGTTCTTGAATGCCTGCTTGTTTTGTTGATCAGTAGCTGAATAGAAGCATGGGTCAGGAGGTCAGGTTGCTACATGCATTGAAGAAGCTGATTCTAGCTATCATAGGATTGATTATTCTGAAAAAGAGTTGAAAATTTGTTCTTGAATTTCAAATCTATGTTTCGCTTGAAGTAACCTGAAAATCATCATAAACAAAAAATTTACCCAGTTTCACTGGAAAATTTTGTGAGTTATTAGCATATGTGAATTTTTTTTTAAATAAACTCAAACTAGAAAGTATTTTTCTTAGGAGAAAATAAAAAATAACGTCTCAGACTAGGAAGTGTTTATCCTAGGAGAAAAAGAAAAATAAAAGGTCTCAGACTAGGAAGTGTTTATCCTAGGAGAAAATAAAAACAACAGTCTCAGACTAGGAAGTGTTTATCCTAGGAGAAAAAAAAAACTGTCTCAGACTAGGAAGTGTTTATCCTAGGAGAAAATAAAAAGTAACAATCTCAGACTAGGAAGTGTTTATCGTAGGAGAAAATAACTAAATCTCATTATGTAGGAGGGTCCTACTAATCCCATTGTCCAGGAGGGTCCTGCTAATCCCATTATGTAGGAGGGTCCTGCTAATCTAAATTTCATTATGTAAAAGGCACCTACTAATTCCATTATGTAGAAGAGTCTTACTAATCTAAATCCCATTATTTATGAGGGTTTTGCTAATCTCATTATGTAGGAGGGCCCTGCTAATCTAAATCTCATTATGTAGGAGGATCCTGCTAATCTCATTATGTAGAGGGTCCTGCTAATCTAAATCCCATTATGTAGGAGGGCCTTGTTAATCCCATAATGTAGGAGGGTCCTGCTAATCCCATTATGTATGAGGGTCCTACTAATCTAAATCCCATTATGTAGGAGGGTCCTGCTAAACTAAATCCTATTATGTAGGAGGGTCATGCTAATCCCATTATGAGAAGGATTCTGCTAGTCCCATTATCCAGAAGGGTACTGCTAGTCTCATTATCCATGAGGGTCCTGCTAGTCCCATTATCCAAGAGGGTCCTGCTAATCTAAATCTCATTATGTATGAGGGTCCTGCTAATCAAAATCATCAAATAAAATCACCACAAGATTTTTTTTTCCGAGTTTGCACAAAAAAAATGTTATTTAAGCTATTAGCATAAATGAGAAATACTTATACCAAAAGAAAAATGCAAGATATCGATGCAATTAGGGTGTTTGCTCCATAGAAATGAACGATGGTATCTCTAAGGTGTTTGCTCCCTAAGGTCAAAATGCAACTAGGGTGTTTTGTTCCCTCGAAATGAGAAATGATAGAGTGTTTGTTCCCTAAGGTCAAAATACTACTAGAATGTTTATTTCCTAGAAATGAAAGATGATGCATCTAGAATGTTTATTCCCTAAAATTAAAATGCAAATAGGGTGTTTGTTCCCTAGTAATGAGAGTGATTTTTTTTAACAAATAAAAATATGTCCCAGTGTTTAAATTGAGGAACTTTGAAACTTTTTTAATTTATCATTTTTTTTTATATTTTTTTGTTAAAAAAGTTATCCAATTTCATTTCTTCAAGGATATAAATTTTATTTTGTGAGACCGAAGTCAATGTAAGACTGCCGACGCATCTTGTATGACAAGAATCAGGTCAAACATAATTTATATAAATAAAAAATTATTATTTTTTCTGATTATTTTTTATTTTTTCTTGCAAAAGACCTCTTTTAAAAAAAATACTAGAGAAGAAAAGAAAGAAATTAATTCATGATTGAAATTGTTTTGACTTTAGTTGATACCAAAAAATAGTATTATACATATGAATCACCTTCAACTACTTTCAGACAAATTTGAGGTCAACTTTGAGTAATCCTTATAGTTTCAACTGGTATCTCAAGCATACTTAAGTATTTACAAGATCAGTTCATCTTTCCTAAATTAAGGAATATAATTATTCATGTCCTCATGTTTCAAGTGCCCTCGCAACAAATGAAGTCTTACTTCACACAATAGAAGTGTTCTGATCTTAGGACATTTTAGAGATCACTCACACTCAGAAAAATGTTCAATGCATGAGATTGAGATACCATATGTTTGGCCCTTATGTAAGTATTCACTAATGTGAGAACACAAAAAATGAGATCAAATAGGACTTGTCATTGGCTTGTAATGTAGGCTTAGGAAAAGGTAGGGTATACATTTGGGATAAAGTGACTATTTCCTTCTTAAAATTTGCACAATGCTTTCAATGTTTTTTCATTTACATATTTGACCTTTGTTTTCTTGAAAGCTCCTCATTTATTTTCCTCTTTTTTTCATTCTCTTTTTTAGTTGGAGATTTTTTCATTTTTCTTTGTCATTTTTTTTTTACTTTCACATATTTGATCTACTCACTTTGTTACCCAACTTAGGTCATTGGCGTTGTGTAGATAATTGATAGTGCACTCAAGAAGGTGGGACCAAGGTAGAGCGCATTTATGCGCTCAAAAGGATATATGCTAAGATGTGATTATTCAAATAAAAAGGTTTTATGCTCGAAATGGGAGTTCTATGGATAACGTGTCATTTGGTAGGCTTGACAGGCACAATCGAATAAAAAAAGCCTATAATCCTTTTCCAAGTTAAATGTCGCTCAAAATTTCACTACAACCAACATTTGGGACAAGTTCTAGATCAACTACGTCATGCAATTAAATTTTGATATCTAAAGCTCACCACACAATGCACCTTAAACAATGAGATCAAATTTCCTTAACTTTAACCAAGATAATTTCTCAAGTGTTACATAAATATATCAAGAGATACCAAAAGAAGTCTATAGGTCACAACAAAGTTGATTTGTCTTGCCAAATAGTTTCACTTTGTTTTTCTTATGCACACTCCTAAATATGTTGGTACCAACCAAGGCAACAAATTTTTTTAATTATAATAAATAAATAAAAATCTTTTTAAAGAAATATTATACCCTAAACAATTTTTTTTTAAAATATTAAAAATAAGAAAGAGAAACATTTTTATTTGGACCTTGAATAAAAAAAAATTCTTTTTTTTTGCCCCAATTTTTGTGATGAGCACTTTTTAGATTTTTTCCTTGGTTGGACCGAACCTCAAAATAAGACTGCCTACGTATCTTGTCAAAGCAAGAATCAGGTCAAATGTAGTTCAGGAAGATTATAAATACAACATTATTTTTAACAAGAAATACTTCTCTCTTTTTAAAAAAAAATTAATAAGGATCATTGAACTCGAGGAGGGGTTGCCTACGTATCTCATCAGGTGTGCGTAGTACGTTCAAATTAGATGGTAAAAAAAAAACTTCAAGATATTAAAACTTTTTTTTGACAAGTACAATTTTTCAAAGTATTATGAAAGTAAAATATTTTGAACTTTTCTTTTATAAACTTTACAAAAAAAATAAAAATTCATTAAGTAATGCCAAATTTGTTATTTTATTTTAAAGAAATGTATAATAACTTCTAAAAGAAGAAATATTTTTGTGTTTTCTCCTTCTTCTTTTTTTATATGATCAAAAGATAGTTTTTTTTTTTCATTACATTAATCACACTAAAATGAGGCAACTTATGCATTTTCATGTAGCACATAAAATGAGGTAAGTGGTCAAGTAAAAGAGATTCTTGTCTTGGGAGGACCCCACTCTTGCTTTGAGGCTCACTAAGTCACATGTCAATGATGCAAATAAGCGGAGTCTTTTAGGGATAACTTTGTCTATATTCTAGTTTTACTAGGTTCAAACCTGAATAAGATAGGTATCTAGACTGGCTTACCCGAGTGGACAACTCGAGCCAGGGAGGGGCAACTTATCGGTAGCAGTGTTTTTTCGACTTCATTGTCGATCCAACCCCGTCTAACATGTGTGACTAAAAATTCTTCACTGGGTGTCAAAATATTCCAGCTTTATCTCGATAGAATGTATAACTGCATTCCTGTGAATGTGTGTGAAGTGTTACTAGAGACTCATAGTGATTAAGTAAGAGAAGATAATTTAATACAATTCAACAATATAAAAGTGATAAATAAACAGAAATTAGCACATTAGGCCATCATACACAATATATCCAAAATAAATAATAAAATCAAGTAAAAGTCAATATAACAAAGATTGAATTCTTGATATTTTTTCCAGTGGAGTCGCCAGAGATGTCACACCCCTTTTCAGGACGACGAAAAAAGGTTTTTCAATTTAAGTGACGTTATTGAATTAGGAATTATTTCATTTTTTAGAGTCGCCACTTGAAATTGAGTTATAGTGTTCCAAGTCACCTTTTTTGTTTAATCCTAATCAAAAGGAAATAATTTTTTATTTGGTCTGCGAACTAAAAATTTGGGTAAAAAAATTTGTTGACCGAGGGGAAGGTATTAGGCATCCCTCGAGTCCCGTGGTTCTAGCACGGTCACTTTTATTGACTTATACTTTACTTATTTTTATTATTTTAGTTTTTTGGATATATTAATTCAGGCGATTATTTGTTTGCATTTTTTATTGTTGAACTTTTATATAGTCTTAACCTAGATGCGTAACCACATTCTTGGTCTTGAAATTTTGAGACATAATTGTCTTTTTATGTCGCACCTAATAATTGTATATATAAGTCTCTACTTTAAATTAATAAAAGGTAATTATATTATTGGACAAGGTGCATCACCGCATCTTGAAATTTATTTTAATGTTTCTTTCTTTTAGTGATATTAATATTATTATTTTTAATCAAATTCGGGCAGTAAGTCCATATTATTGAATTATTAAAAAAGGGTCATATAAAATAAAAATTCTTGGTCGGCCCAAAAGTGACCAACCAGGAGAATAAAACAAGTTCCTATTCTTAAGGGTTTCCTAAAAAGGAATTTCAGCTCCTCCTCTCTCTTATTCCTTCCGTCTCTCTTGCTCTTGGCTCTGTAAATGTTCTTCCTTGCCTCTTTGAGTTGTTGCTTCAACTATGAGTGATAAATATACTCCATCCATCTCGTATGCTATGTGGTGTACCAATCGGCTCGAAAAGGTAATGCACCCAATTTTGTTTCAATGTCATTTCTCTTCTTCCCATCTGACTCCGTTATCCTTGCAGGTGTACTGTTCTGATAGAAATTTTGAGTTCAAGCTAAACTTTATAGAGAGTATGTGCCTTGCTTTCCAATCTGTCAGATCCATGTAAGTCCTGATTTAGTTCCCCAGTTCTGTCCTCCTTTCAACTCCTTCTGATCCATTTTTTCATGTAGCTGAAGCCGAATAGGAGAAGAAGACCTTGCTCCCGAGCTTCAATCGTCCGATCTCCTTACCAGATGCTCACTCCCACTTCAGATTTGGCTTCCTTACTCTTCAGTTTACCTTGTATATATCATAGCTGTGGAACCATGTAATGACGAATCTGCATCTAATCATGTTGTTCATTGTAGTTAGCGTTGCTAATTCTCCTTCTCTTGATTCGAACTGAAGGGACCTAACGTTTATCAATATTTAAAAGCTTTCTTCCTCTACTTGGTAATTGTTGAAAGTTAAGGAATATTTGCTTTCCTTCTGTATTGATTGTTGAATTTGCTATAAAATCTGCTAACTGGTTTGCTTTTCTGAAAATATGTTGTGCATTAACAATGATTTTTCCAAGCATTTCATGTATGTCGTTCATTATTTCTGCTAGCTCTCACGGTATTCTTCAATTTTTGTAGATAATATTTTTTAGTACTAGAGAATCAGTCTCCAACTGAATATTGTTTAGCTGACTTCTAATACAATAGTGTAATGCTTCCCACACTGCATTTGCCTCTGCTTCCATGTTAGTAGTTATCCCTAAATTCTAGGCCTCTGCATATATGAGGTCTCCTCTGCTATCCCTTAGACAAAAACCATAAGTACTTTGGCCTGGATTTCCTTTACTTGCTCCATCAGTGTTGCAAGTAATCCATCCCTCTCTAGGTTGCAACCATCTAACAAGTGTATAATGTATTGTGGGTTTATACCTCAGTAGAGTCTCCGCCATTTCTATCCACTTGTGTGATATTCCTTTAATCCATGGGAATTTGACCCTTATTAATTGATGTACAGTCAACTGGCATTGATAATACATACAATTATAAGATGTCTTTTTCACATGCCTTACTATATTTCTTCTTTTCCACAACTCCCACATGATGATAACTGGAATGACCTTTAGTATTTGATCCAGCTTATTTGACATTTTGAGCTCCCACCACATATAAATGAGTTGCTATAGATTCAATCCATTTATATTGATACCTACACATGAAGCAAACTTCTTCCATAGCTTTTGGGCTATGGGAGCTGTTAGTAATAAATGAGACAGTCTCCATTTCTCCTCTTTCACAGCAGTAACATTTAGACACCACTTGCATCCTCATTCTCTTTAGATTATCATCAGTGACTATTCTTTTTTCCTCTCCATAAAAAGAAACTAATCTTGTATGGTAGACCCTTTACCCACATGTAGTTACTCCACTCCTTTTCTACCTTCTTACCTCTCAAATTGTGAAAAGCCGATTTCGCAGTGAACTCTCCTTTCGGACTTTGAATCCACCAGGCCTTGTCAAAAAAGATATGTAACCACATTTTTAATTGAGACCATTTCTTTTTAACGGGTCATATATCCATCATAATGCTTATCTATTGCTAGAAAGCTTAAGCGCATTATTAGTGACTAAATTATTTTATACTATTTATATTCATGAATACTATTTAAATAATAAAAGTCTAAAATCTTAAACAAATAAAAAAAAAATTCTTTCATATTCAAATTTGATATAAATGCATTTACATTTTTAGTATACTTGCAAGTAATATAAAAAAATATTAAAATAAAATAAAAATGTGTAATTCTTCATCTCTTAATTTTTCTAAAGTAAATATTTTTTAATATTCTGTAAAGTTGACTAAACAAACTATTAAAATAATTCTTTTAGACAATTAGTTGATTTTGATTGGACACAAAAGGTACTTAATTGATAATAACATATGGTACAAAATGAAAAATAATGTACAATAGAACGAATATGAAATATTTCAATAGTATTGTGTCAAAATTAAACACACCTAAATTTCAAGAAAACTTCATAACATTGGAATCAAGCCTTATATAATCATAAAAATCAAAATACACAATCAAACTTAAACAGTATCTCTTGCGAAAATTTAATTCACGAAAGTAAATTTTTTCTTCCCGTATGCAAAATGGGTTTTCTTTGGGGTGTGTGATTTTTCTTCCTTTTTTTTTGTACGTTTTTTGTTCTCCTTTTGGTAGTGTGCAGAGAGGTCTTTATGTAGGTGTATGTGTGTGTCGACTGGAAGAGTTGTACGTGTGTGTGGATGTGTTGGGGTTGTAGGTGCAGATTAGGGGGAAGTGGGGTGGGTAGTGGAGTGGAGTAATGTGAGGTGAGTTGGAGTAGTGGGTAGTGTGGGTTAGGTTATTTTTTTTTAGATTAAATATATAATATAAAAATTATAATAATAAAAATATTAAGTAATTATTTTGAACTAATAAAATATAAGAAAAGTCAAATAGCTAGTCTAAAAATATAATTAAAAAATATTAGCATATTTATTAAAATTAAAATTAAAAGAAAACATATATTTTTATAGTTTTCAAAAAAAAAATTAAATAATTAAAAATAAAACTTACATTAAAAAGTGATTTTATTTTTGTTGTTTTCAAATCTTTTAAAATAAACTTAATAAAATAAGATAAAAGTCAAAATATTTCATTTAGATTTATAAAAATATTTAAGCTCTAAAAATGGTGTAAAATTTTAGATTCGGTCAAAAATTACGTGTCTACAAATGTCTTATGTATTTGTCTTTCATCTATGTATCTACCTTTCTGCTCCTTATTCTATTTATTTATTTATTAAATATATATGAGTTATTTTTTGTCATTTATATGAGATAGAGTTCATATTGCTCTAAAGTTTGATTTTTTAAACTTTTACAAATTAGGTTTTACATTGTTTGTTTTTGTTGTTTCTCAACTATTTTAATGGATGACCATTCACAAAACAAGAAGAAAATAGATTTAAGTTTATCAACGACCCAATCAAAATGAAAAAATTACGCTAAGCTTTAATTAACATAACAGATACACAATTAAACCCTTTAAAATTGTTGGATACAAGCATTTCGCCTTTAATTCAAATTAATAACTGGCTTATCTTATTTTTTAAAATTATTGAATACACTTATCTCGCCATTAATGATACGTGTATCTCGCCTTTTCTACCAATTAAGAAGGAAGTGATAAAGAAGATGAAGTTTAGGATTATAGAATTACTTTGGTTTATGATTTCGTTATTTTAGGAAAACATACATGTATCTCATCTTTAATAATACATGTATCTTGCGGTATAGAAAGTAATATTACAAACTATGGTGAATCCTAGTAATTATGATCTAAAATATAGAAATTTAAGTAGTTTGTCCTTTAAAAAATTGAATCCAATTACTTTTCTTATTCTATTTACTTTCTATGTGAAACGGATTGAGGATGACATTTAATTAGTATATATTTTTCTTCAACTTTTGTTTTAGCAAAAAAAACTTAAATTCATTTATTACTTTTTTATTTGACTTGAAGCTAATTATATATAATTTACCTTTTCTCGATGACAGTTTTATGGATTAGCACATTCCCTTTACGTATGTAGACTGTTTCAATAAGTTTCACGATTTGTCTTGTGGATAGAGTAATATAGTCATATAAAATTACTATTTTTTCAACACTTGATGTTTGATATATTTATTAAAATTTGATTAAATATCTATTCATGCTAAAAAGTCTTATATTGGGGATAAGGTGCTCCCTAATATATAAATTAAACTTTTGCCTCTCTAGAACTCTCTCTGGAATGAACCATGACTTCAAACATGTGCACGGATTCCCCGCCGCCCAAACCTCCAACCTACAAGACAGGGGACCAATTGTTCTCTCCGAAGGAGACAAACAGAGGATTTACAACCCCTGGAAATACTCTGGCATAGTGAAATTGTATGGGGGAAATCTCACACAATTACCTAAAGAGCAAGCTAACATATCTATGGAAATCCGCCGAACCACTAACGTTAATCGATCTGGGTTGGGAGTTCTTCATAGAAAAGTTCAGCAAACATGAAAACATGAACAAAGCACTCCATGAAGGCCCCTGGTTCGCCATTGGAAGCTTCCTCTCAGTAAGAAGATGGGAACCAAACTTCGTCCCAAAGGAATCTATGGAATTCCATACTGCAATCTGGACAAGACTACCACAACTATCAACAGAATTCTATGATAAAAAAATGTTGGAAAAGATTGGGCAGAAATTAGGAAGGCTATTGAAAATAGACTCTTGTACTTCGGCTACATTAAGAGGATGCTATTGAAGAATTTGCATACAGGTGCCAATAGGCAGCCCACTTCAAGATGAAGTTCAGATCGGCACACACATCCAAAAAGTGGTGTATGAAGGCGAAGGGGTCCTATGCACATACTGTGGAGCGGTTGGGCATGTTCTGAGAGTGTGTACCCACACAAATAAGCCTTCACAGGACACTTAAAACTCCGCCAATGAGGGAGGAAACCGCGAGGGAACTTGGCAAGTTGTCACCTTCCCAAAAAAAAGAGGAATCCAAAGTAGTTTTCAACCCAACCACATAGGAGAGAGCAAAGGACGGGGGATGCCAAACACACGCGCACCCAAGAAAGACACGCTCAGCCAATAATAGGTAAATTCCGCATCCCAAATAACTTCAATAATATTTCTCATCTAGTCGAAAATTCCTCCGGCACAACTAACTTTAGTCCTACCTACTTAAATAGGAAAGATAATAATACTTTAACCACTAATCTTCCCCAAATCCCCTTTTTGCTCCTTCCATTGGGAATCAACTCCCACCCACTCGCATTAATGGAAATTACCCCAGTAAATCCAAAGAGATCCCCCCAAAGATCACGCTTAATAGAGAAGTAAATGAGGGCAGCCCCAATGGGGCCCAATATAACAACTTTCCTCTTCACTCTTCTCTCACTCTAGAGAAGCGACACTTGGATTGCTCCGTCACCACCAAGCCCCCCAACACCTGCGCAGCCTACGCGCTAGCAGGTAATCATCACGAAAAGCATGTTGAAGTGACGTTCACTGTCACTTCTAATAACTCCACCATGAACACCCCTATCTTTAAAAAAGGAAACCCCTACTCTCCCATTTCTACTTAAAGTTTTCACACCACCCACTCTAGCAATGGAAATGCCTCCAAACCAACCCATCGTACTTGTGTCCAAACCACCCCCACCGGACCATACCCCCTCCTCCTGGATGGAAATGGCGATGCAGGGAAAGACGATCACCCTGCAAGCAGCCATCCAGGGGACGCCGGTGACACTAGTTGTGCAGGACCCCTCTTACCTGGACCATCTAGTCAAGGAGAGCTTGTACAATACCATCCAGGGACTTGGAGACCTAGTCTGGACCCAATCCCTCCTGCAAACGAAACTGCTGGGACTTCAGGGACTGCTCCACTTAAGCTCAATGAACTTCCTCATGTCCCAAACACTACAAAGCTTGCCTTTTTTTCCGATTTTCTCTCCCCCGTTACATGCCCAGAACTTCTCCTTTGTCCCATAGACACCGACCCCATAGCCCCCTCAGGAACACCCCAAGAACCAGAGAGGGAAATGGGGAAAGGATCGGCAGCGGATATACTAAGAAAAAGCAACGACAAGTTGGAAATCCTCCTAGACTCCTTTGGAAAGGAAAAAACTCAAGTCGTCATATTCGAAAAACTCATAATGAAGGAGTTCAAGAACAAGCAAGTGAATCTATGATAGTCTACTACCCCTCAAAAATAACCAAAGTCCTCTTGAGCATGAGGATAGAGAAAGACAACACACCACCGAATTTTGCAATGAAACCGTTCTGGGAAAAAAGGGAAACCCTTCAAGTGGAGAAAAGGAAGAGCCCAACGGCACCTCCATCCTCACCACTAAGTATGATAAACTTCATAATTTGGAATTTTAGAGGTGCCAACAGCGCCAGCTTTAGACGCAGTGCGAAACCATGGTCAAACTTCACAAGCCTGCTATGCTAGTCCTTCTGGAGACTAGATTGGGAGAACATAAGTGTCTCACTAAAGTCCTGAAATTTGACTCCCAGATCCAATCTGCTGCTACTGGTCTATCTGGCGGCATCGTCATTATGTGGAAAAAAGATGTTCTGAAGCTCAGCGACATCTCCATCACCCATCAAAGCATTCATGTCATGGTCGAGGTATTATCTGAACCCCACCCTTGGCTTTTTACTGCAATCTATGCTAGTAATGATTTTGCTACTAGAACTAACTTTGGGAAAATCTCAACAACATCTCTAAGAACGTCAGTGGGGGATGGATGATTGGGGGGGATTTTAACGAAATTTTGAAAGCCACTAATAATCATGGGGGGCAGAGTATAAATAATGGTAGGGAGAATGCCTTTACGAATTGCATGCACCACTGTAATTTGGTAGATCTAGGTTATAAAGGCTGTAAATAACCTGGACCAATAAAAGGTACAAACACAGATCAAATCTTATTCTTGAAAGACTGGATAGATGTTTAGCCAATAACTCTTGGATCACTAGATTCCCCAATGTTTCTGTCACCCACTAACCTAGGACTAAGTCTGACCACTGCCCCCTCCATGTCAGACTTGAGCCTATTGTTCCCTCAGGTAGTGAGAAACCTTTCAATGACATCTTTTTAGTGAAGGTCTATGGATTTAGAGAATATCTATGTCAGACTTGAGCACCCCAACTTTAGATACCTCGTTAAAAGGTGCTTTGACCTTCTTTTAGACTTCTCTAAATCCATAGAACTCCTCCAAAAAGATGTCATTGAATGGACCAAGATTACTTTTGGTAACATCTTTCATAAAATCAAAAGAATTCTTGCCAGGCTGGATGGCATCCAAAATTCCCCCTCCTACCATCATAGTCACTTCCTCTGGGAACTAGAGGCAACCCTCCTAAAGGACTATGATGCTCTCCTTAAAGTGGAAGAAGAATTCTGGAGAA
>JAJOOO010002171.1:0-28947 GCA_029582685.1 Solanum piurae
TGCTTGAAGTCAAAGAGATCACAAATTTTGTTCATTAACTTATTATCAAATGGCTTGCCATTGTCTGTTATAATGTAGCGAGGGATGCCAAAGCGATATATGATAATCACTCGGATAAAATTTGCAACATTCTCTTTCTTCACTTCTTTAACAGCGACAACATCAGCCCATTTTGAGAAGTAATTTGTTGCAACCAAGATGTACAAGTGTCCACCAGAAGATTTTGGTAGTGATCCCACAACATCCAATCTCCAAGCGTCAAATGACCAAGATGCAATAGTTGGGTGCAATACTTCGGGCGACTGATGTATGAAATTCGCATGAAATTAACAAGCATCGCACCTTCGAGCATAATCTAAGAAATCATTCACCATGGTTGGCCAATAATACCCCATCCTCTTTATGTGAAAGTGGAGTTTCAGTCCAGATTGATGTGATCCACATACTCCCGAGTGTGCTTCTTGCAAAGTTTGAATCACTTCTTCCTCTCCCAAACATCGTAATAGTACACCCTCAAATGATCTTCTATATAATGTGTCCTTGTAGTAAAAGA
This sequence comes from Solanum piurae, assembly GCA_029582685.1. Classification (NCBI taxonomy): domain Eukaryota; kingdom Viridiplantae; phylum Streptophyta; class Magnoliopsida; order Solanales; family Solanaceae; genus Solanum; species Solanum piurae. The sequence goes on from JAJOOO010002171.1 coordinate 554, forward strand.
AGCGAGTTGCACGACGACGAATGTCAGTCTTTCTCCTTGGATTTTCTGGAAGTATCCCATAACACATGTAGTCAATAATTGGTTGTCTCCAATCTTCTTTCGCGGCTTCAGAAACGGCGACGAGATGATCAAGCTCATTTTCTATAAATTCTTCCTCATTTGGCGATGGTACTATCCATTTTTGTCAAATAGTCATTTGCGTCTAATCAGAAAGGGTTAGTGTTGAAGCTAGAGCAGCCAATGCATCATCTTTCTTATTCTCCGTTCAACGCACATGTTGAATGGTTACATCTCCAAGCCATCCTATCAACTTTTGAGCATAATCATGGTAAGGGTGCAAATCAGGTTTCTTCACCTCATAACTTCCCAAGAGTTGATTAATCACCAACTGAGAGTCACCGAAGACTTGTACTCATTCTTTCATAAATAATTACAGTTCATACCTCCCTTCATTAAGGCTAATAATTTTCTGATACTATAGCAGTATCATATATTGTATTGATATCAATAAGACTGATAATTTTGCTTAGCTGATACTAAATCAATATATATATATATATTGTATTGGTATTATGAAGGTTTCTTGTTCACAACTTATAGTATCATAAGTATCATTGACTAATGAATAACTTCTAAACAAGAAATTTTAATGATATCAATACAATATCAATTAAACGAAATTATCAGTCTTAATGATACCATTACAATATATGATACTTGTTTAGTATCATTTAAGCAAAATTAGTTGGGAATATATAGTGTAATTATTTAATGGGGTATGAATGTAAAGGGGTATATGTTTATAATTATTTTACTTTTATAGGGTATTTGCTTAGTTTTCCCTATATTATACTACTAATTTTGGGATAGTAATTTTACTATTTTAGGATAAATGGTGAGATAAACTAATTTCACGATTATTTAATACTTTAAATTAAACATGAGATGGAGTTGATGTGAAATTTCATCTTGATATTGTTATTTTTATCCTATATACCCAACAATCCTTGATGTAAAGGGTTAAAATATTTCTAACATATTAAAAAATGATTCACAAATACCTCATGCAACATAAATAATATTTTGCCATCAAACTAATGATTGCTCGTATTTTTCAATGTGTATAGCTATCATTTTTTGCCATGTACCTGATGCCTTGTATGGGACAACGAGTTTACTTGAGCTCTGTTTCATATGTTGACTCATTCAATTGTTGTGGTTGAACTTCAAGCGACGACATTTCATTGTGATATACATGTAAAAGATATTCAAAGCAGTGAAAATATGTACGTTCTTAGTGTAAGACTAATTAAAATAACAAAATTTTTTTTATCAAAATAAACACACAAATTTCAATTTCTTACATTTTACATAATATAATGTGATATGAACTAATTTTGCACGTCATCTTTTGCTTCTGAAAAGTATATATTATCAATTTGGCCTTCAATTGATTTTTGCCCGAGGAAAATTAATATGAACTACACAATAAGATAGAAGATAAATTTTTGTATATAATTACATGATATGAAAGAAAAATAAATCTAAATCCTTGTATATAATTACATGATTTGAAAGAAAAGTAAAATTTATTGGCATTGCAATTCTCTTGTAGATGAGATTTATCCTTCATGTTTAAGAAAAATATTTAAGAACTAATAATGAATATCTTTATTAAAAAAATTAAATAGTTAATAGAGTTGACGCATATTATATAGTATCAAACAATTCAATACTCTTGAAGATTCATTGAGTTAATAAATCAATCAACAAAAACAAGACATCGACAAAAATGATTAAGGCATTAATGAAAAAAGAGGGGATAAAAAATAGATTTCTACGAACTTACTCATGTAGTAGAAAAAAACTTCAATCCAATCTTGATACGATTTCAACGATTGTTTAGCTTGCAAAATGCAACTTGACAAAAGCACTTTTCAATAAAATAATAATGTCCTAGATTGGACAACATCAAATTCAATGACGAGCTTTTTGTGATTTGAACAAACGATGATTAGTTCTAGATGGTGTTGCTTAGGTCTTAAAAAATTAGATTATTTTGGTGCTTCCCCCACCGTTCTCTATCTCTCTATTTTAGGTCTATCTATATATATAGAAGAAAAAAAAAATGTCAGGAGAAAAGCGTTTATGAAAAAGGAAAAAAAATTAAGGCCTTTTATTACTCTACTAAAAACAATGTCTTTTTTTTTGAAAATGCAGTTTGAAGTCAAAAGATCGAACTAGAATATTGATTGGGATATGAATGTCGGGGAGGAGTAAAAATATGTAGCACGATATTTTTTGTGTAATTTTTTTAGAGAAATTATATTTTTCTGTTTAAAGAAAATATTTAACAGATGTTTAATGATATGAAAACATTGACCAAGTTTGAAATTTAAAAACTTATATTCTGTATTGATATTAGAGTTTAAATAAAACTAAACAAAAAATATATGAAATGAATAATAGTTAAATTATTATGTAAAGATATATTATAAAATTATTAAATCATCAATTATATTTTGTTGTAAAAAAATTATTTCATTAATATTTACAATAAAATGATTAATAACTTTGAAATATTCGCTTGAATATTTATATTTATAATAAAATATAAATGTAGAAGAGTGAAGAACAATATTATAATAATAATTAATAAAACTTAAGGAAAAAAAAGATAATACTTGTTAGCACAAAATTTGATAATAAATAAATACGTTAGTAACAAAATCAAATGTTGAGCATATTCACTATTTATTTTTATTTCACAATTTAATGATAAATAACCACAAAAGCTTTTCAATGAGTCTTTTTAACAAGGACAAATAGTTGTTCCTTATTATCTGAAATGGTATGTTCCTAAAATTATAAATTTATGCATATTTTTATTTTTCTAAATCATTATTTCAATTCAATTATCATCATAACAATTTGTTCATTTCACTCTAAAAAGAGCATTAATATTCTATCATTATTTCACACCAATAAGTAATAACATATAAATAATATAAATAAATTTCACACAGAATTACTTTATTTAAATAATTTCTCACACTTTTATTTTTATCACTTTCCTTTATTGTTATTTTGTTTATATCACAAGACCATCAATATTCAAGCATTATACTTTCACTTTGAATATCATGATATTATTGCAAAAAGATTTAAAAATTAAATATCATATATTTTCTGTTTGTTTTAGTATTGATTAATAACTAATGTAGAGTTCTAACATCTATTGCTAATTAGAAAAAAATGCAATTTAGCATTGTTTATATTTCATTTTATATGATTTGAAATTTGAAGGATTGATTAGAAATTTAGAGCAATGAAAAATATGATATTATTATCGAAACAACAATTTATTCATTCCCGAATTCAAGAACAAATATGAATCATTTATCATAATTCAATTTGTTTTTAAATTATTATTTCATGTATTGGAAAAACTTTATATATAAAATCACAGTACAATAATTATTTTGTAGCGCAATAAATATAGGGCAAACTACATAAATCCCACTAGTTTATGTTCTAATTACTGAGATTCCCTATAGTTTTAAATATTACTTTCTCTACCATATTTCATGCTTGGGATACATGAATTTGAATTCGCGAGATACATGTATCTGCCGAATTTTAAAATCGAGATACATATTTTATTTGTTTAGATTAATTGGTTGTAACTGATTTCCTTAATTAGAGGAGTCATTGAGGATTTTCATAATTTCAGAATACATGGACAATTAATTTCAAAATTTAAATTAATCAAATCCCTTAATATAAGGCGGAAATCAAGAAGTGTATATATGTTAAATTAATTTTATTTTACTATTCTTTGAAATAATAAATTCATTATTATTGTTAATAAAATACAAAAACATGTATATCTTGGTCATTTAATTTGACTAATTTCATTTGATTACTTTTAAAATAATAAATTCATTAATTTGATGTATCTATTATCAATATATGATGTATCCAACAAATTAAATACTTAGATACATGAGTATCATACAAGTACATTCATATGTATCATATAAGTATCTAGTATTAATTCCATGTATCTATTTATCTAACCTAATATTAATTTCGTGTATCTATTTATATGACCTAATATTAATTTCATGTATCTATTTATATGATCTAATTTTAATTTCATGTATCTTTTATATGTATATAGTATTAATCTGATGTATCAAGTATCAACTTCATACATTATATTCAAAAACATGTATCTCGGATACATAGTAAGCATATACATATAATTATATGTGTCTAAATATGGAATGTAATTAAAACACACGAACTTAGGAATAAATCACGAGTGTAGAGTATTTGTCTTATCATTAATTCAAAAAAAATTCAAAGCACTGTACAAAATTAGTAATGGTGTAAATTTTCATCCATTAAAAAGTATAGAGAACTAATAAATCCAAACAATGTAAAAATCCTAAAATCGAACTTTAAAAGAATTAGAGCTCCGAATTAGATACATTAACATGGTAAGAACAGAGTTACAATACAATATCTTGAAATAACTGAACAAAATCTTACTTTACCTATTTATGTAATGTTGATAATTGATTATGAATTTAGTCTTGCAAACATGTATTGAGATGCTTGAGGAAGAAAGGGGTAATGGTAGATGTGTGTGAAACAAAACATGTATTGAAATGGTTGAGGAAGAACGGGGTAATGATAGTAGATGTGTGTGAAACAGTGAATAACGTGGGGAGTGGGCTGATGGTGTGAAGAGAGGGGAAGTAATTTGAATTGTTAAAGTCCCATTAATCAAGGAGATATATTTATAAGATAATTATTAAATATCATACTTAAGGGGATTGTGTATCTAATTTAACTTTTTAAAATATATGATATAATTATTAAAAAATGGTATTATATGTAATATTTTAAAACTAGAGGTAAAATGTGTATATATGATAGTGAATAATGTTTAGATAAGTAGTCCATAAATATATTGAAAAACGTTTTTTTCTATAAATATAAGCATCACTACCGCTCTCTGTGTAAAAACCCTAATCAGTGGCAGCCGCATCCACGGCTCTACAGCCATGGCGGAGCCCCTCCTCGCCTCTGTGTGGATTCAACATTAGAGGATTCATCATTATTGTTAGACAATGATGGATCCTCTAATACTAAATTAACATCAGAGATTAACATTGGGGTCTTCCAACTTACGCTTTGAATATCTGTACCAGTAATGGATTTGGTTTACGATTATAAGTCCTTTCTTGATTCTGGAGCAATTGTTTTCTTAATGCATCTGGATCGTGTTTTTTTTAATAGTGTTTGATGTTTTCCGGTACTGATGAGCGAGCATTGATTGTTCTATTCCTCTTCCCATTACTATGTATGTAAAGAGGTCTCTAGTCAATGCTTATATGAACGTTTGGAAAATGGTTGGCCTCTGGAATTTGTTCATGTCCTTGGGGTTTTCAATATTTCTCCTACAAATAATCCATCATTGCTCTCTAGCTTGTATCTAGATCTACAATTGATTTATTATCTCTTTTGATTTCACCAAAAAACTGCTTTCGTTAACGTATCATCTTTGAATTGAGTACTGAATATCAATTGAGTTTATAAGTTCTCGTGCACATTTTGAAATATTTAGGTTTAGGTATAGATTGTGTTGTATGTTGGCCGAATCGCATTGATTAAAGATGCTTCTTTACCCCTGCTGTATCATCGTTATTTGTCTGTCATATACCTTCAAGTGTTTAGCTTAAATGAGTTCGGAAATTACCCCCTTATGCATATAGATATCTAAAATAAGACTGGATTAGTCTAGCATTGTTTATTATGATAGAAGAGTTTGGACAATACTTCTACATGTATAATTATGACCAGAACTCATCGTAATATATCCGTTTCCTTTTAGTTTAACTTACTATTTATGTCTGTAGCACTCCATTGAGCTGAAGCTGTTTTAGACTAAACTATGGACAATTACTTGGGAATCTTATAAGACATGCTAGAATCTTCAGAATCGCTTGATATGATTTGTGGTGAGTGAAGGACTTCTTTAAAGACTGAGATGACTTACTTCCAATCTGAGCACCCATGTTTTTTATACACCTAGGGCTGGATTGTGCTTTATTATGTATACATAATGTGTCTTGTGACTTGTTATTTTTTGTATGATTGTCAGTACTGATAGACGAGCATTGATTGTTCTATTCCTCTTCCCATTACTATATGCGTGAAAAGGTTTATAATCAATGCTTATATGAAAGTTTGGAGAATGGTTGGCCCCTTGAATTTGTTTATATCCTTGGGGTTTTCAATATTTCTCCTACAAATTATACTCTTAACCTGTATCCAGCTCTACAATTGACCTGTTGTCTCTTTTGATTTATGATTTACGGCCTCAAAATTCCTTTTATGTTCTATACAAGTGTACTTAGAGTTGACACTTAACTGTCTTCATAGTTTTCTTTTATGTGTAAGTTGTAGTATTTTCCTTTTAATGTTCATATGAAAGAGTGAGCATCTAATTACGGGTGTGTTTGGTGCCATGGAAAATGTTTCTTGGAAAATAAGTGGGGTTCTTATATATTTTCTAACGTTTGAGTGTGTGGGTAAGCGGTGTGAAGATGGTTAGTTCCAGTGGATTCTCTTTTTGTATTGCAAATCCCTATTCTTGAAAAAGTGAGGGGTGGGATGAGACGTGTTGTGGATGGTAGGGAGTAGTCGATCAGTGTGGAATCCCAGGATGATAATTGTTTCCTACTTCCAGTTTTGAAGCCATTTTCCTAAAAGTTTCCAGAAATTTTGACCTACCAAACATTGGAAAATGGAAAGCATTTTCCATACCAAACATTAGAAGTGATTGACCATGATTTATGACCAAGTTTACTGTCAAGTATGTTTAACCTCTCTATATTGTAGAATGACATTGAAAGAGGCTTCTTACTGTGCTATACAATAATGTTTTTAGCTTGTCAATTTGTCATATTCCTGGAAGAAGAGCTTTTGTGCTAAATGAGTCTGTGTGTGGAACATATAAATTTCTAAAATCAGTGTGTATTAGTTCTAGCATTGCTTAATTCTCTCCCCCAATTGCAAATGGGTGGAAGAGGCTACTCATCGATGCTTACATTAAATTTGAAGTTTGTCAGGCTTCTTTGAACTCTTTATGATAGAGGAGTTTGGAAAATACTTCTACATGTATTGTTATTACAGGATCTCAATAATTCCTAATTTACCTATTTCCTATTAGGTTAAGTTATGATTTATGTTCTTAGCAGGTCCATCCTGCTGAAGCTGTTGACGAGGACCTGAGGTGAATGAGAACCTAAACTGGATTGTGGGATCACCTTAGGGGTAGAATCCAAGATCATTTTATTCTGTGTTTGCTTAGTGGTATTGGCTAGTCGTGCGACAGTTCGTCGAGTTAGTTCTCAGTCAAATGAGCAAAATATTGCATTACATTCCATCTTTGCTCGTCTGTTTTTTGATCTGCCTATTTTATCCAAGTCTCCCTAGATATGCATGGATCTTAACCGTTCTACTCTGTTTTTTAAAACTGTTTGCTCACTGTCATCGTACGTGTTAATGCATTTGCAGGCTGTTGGTGTTAAATCTTTGCTGAAGATGCTTGCAGGTCCATGTTTAAGGTTTACTCAGATTAGTGATTTTTTACCAATCAGAGGAGATTAGTTTAGTCCTATGACTGCCAGAAAGTTGCATCTGAGCCGTGTGATGTATTTGATTTGTATATGTTAAAATAGAAGGTTTCTGTACAAAATCAGCTCACCCTGAGAATCGATCTGATAATTTTATTGTTAGAATAACTTCTTATGAAATTTTTTTATGTAAAAGTTTGATAATCAATATTAATTATAAATAAGTTAAGACCGTTAACAATGAACACCACAACAACATAAATAATTTTTTTTAGTGACAATCTACTTGTCTGAGGTCAACGTTCACTGCTTTTCGTTATTGTTACTTTGTTACTTTAACAAAATTTATAGAAGGAGAAAAATTAATTTGAAACAACAGCAAAATAATATTGTTGATCCTTATAGAAATTTATTTTTTATTAAACTGCTGCTTTGAAGGCTTTTTTAGATAATTCATCAATGCAATTTTATGATTTTTTCAGAAATATGTATGTATAATTGTTGCATTATAAAAGTACAAGTAGATCAAACTGTTGGATTTTAGACTCATTTTAAAGAAATATTCTCGAACATTAAAAATGAGTCTAACCTAAATAACTCAAATGCTCAGCAGTAACTTGTGACATAAAAGACAACAAATTTATGTTAATATATATCTTTTGTAGCTTAAGATATTAATTTTATTTAGAGTAGGTTTTGTTTCATATTATTCAAATTAAGCTTGTCGAAAATAGTCATAACTGAAACCAAAAATATTTAGAAAAGTTGAATGATAAGGAAAAAAAAGAAAAACATTAAAAGGATGAAAGTTTGTCCAAGTGAGTCACTAAAACAAACTATTAGTGGCGACTATTATAAGTATTAGCAGCGACTAATTTTGCCACTAATTTTTTTTTTTAGTGGCGACTATTATAGGCATTAGCAGCGATTAATCTTGCAACTAAAACATTCTTTTAGTGGCCAGTTTAATGGTTATTAGCAGCGACTAATATTGCAACTAAAACTTTCTTTTAGTGGCGGCTTTAATGGGTGTTAGCAGCGACTAATGTTGCCACTAAAACGATCTTTTATGGCGACTATTATAAGAATTAGCAGCAACTAATGTTGCTACTAAAATTACTTTTAGTGGCGACTATTATAGGCATTATTAACAGCGATTAATTTTGCCACTAAAACATACTTGTAGTGGCGACTATTATAGGTATTAGCAGCGACTGATGTTGCCACTAAAACATTCTTTTAGTGACGACTATTTTGGGAATTAGCAGCGACTGATGTTGCCACTAAAAATTTTCGTGGCGACTATTATAGGCATTAGCAGCGACTTATTTTGCCACTAAAACATACTTTTAGTGGCGACTGTTATAGGTATTAGCAGCGACTTATTTTGCTACTAATAGTCTTTTAGTGGCGACAATTATAGTCATTAGCAGCGACTAATGTTGCTACTAAAACAGTCTTTTAGTGGCAACTATTATAGGCATTAGCAGCAACTAAAGTTGCCACTAAAACAGTCTTTTAGTGGCGACTATTATAGTTATTTGCAGCGACTAATGTTGCTTCTAAAACTTACTTTTAGTGGCAACAATTATAGTCATTAGCAACGACTAACCACTAACACAAGGTATTAGCAGTCGCTATTGTTGCCACTAAAACAATGTCCCCTTAAGAAAATTATTTTTCTCTAGTATCCGAGGTTTAAAGGAATAGATCATATCAGGATGGAATGATTCTATTCAGAAGTGTATTGATACAAAACCAATGGTGTCAATGAGTTATTCAACATGAGCAAAGTACACGAATATTTAATTGTGTAAAAGAAGAAGAAGAAATTCAGATTTTTTATTGTTTTAAAATGAGAAGAATTCCCTTTATTTATAAACAAAAAAAGTAGTGTGAACAAATACTTATTGTGCCTTATCGTAAATGTCACAATTCTTTGAAAAAGTTACAACCCTTCAGAAAGGTCACAACCTTTCATAAAAGTCACAATTTTTCATAAAAGTCGCAACTGTTCATAAAAGTCACAACTTTTCATAAAAGTCACATCTTTCATGAAAGAGAAAGGGTATTTTTGAAAATAAATAAATTTAAAAGGAAATTCTTGCTTATGATGGCGCCACGTAGGCAGCTGCACCTAGGGTTCTCTTTTATATAAATATATGATTTCGGTTAAAATCGTCCATCTAACCAACATATTATGAGTGGTCTTGAATTTTTGCGACACATCCAATTTTAAACGTCACTCATTACTCACTAGTAGGGATGTTCATGATTCGATTTGGATCGGTTATTGATTAAAATCAAAACCAAACCAATCTAGTCGGTTTTTTTAAATATCTAAAACCAAATCAAACGAAAAAAATAACTGTCGATTTGGTTATTGACAGTTTGGTTCAATTTTTCTGGTTTTTTCAATTTGAAAGTAATAAATTTTTGAGGACATGCGTATCTTTTGATAGACACAAAACCTAGCACATGAGTAATCCACCGAAAAACTATTGTCGGTTCAATTAAGCAATTAAACAATACTAAAGTTATCATTATACGAACAAAGTGATTCAATTAAGAGAATGTGTAACTATCTTATGAAAAATATGGTAGGTAAAGACTAAAGTAATGAATTTTGATGGATTTGGACTTATGATAGTAATAGATGGACTAGAATTTAAGTGTTGGGTTGAGAAAATGATAAAGTTACTAAAAATTTAACAAAATATTTATATTTTATTTATGAATGATATATAAATAATTATAAAATTTATATATATAATTTATCGGTTCGATTTGGTTATTTTTTAGTAAAATCAAAACCAAACCAAATAGTATCGATTTTGTTAAATTTAAAATCAAACCTAACCAAATCAAATAAAATATCAATTTTTTTAATCAATTTAATACGAATTGCAATTTAATTTGATTTTTTAACCATAATCATTAACAGCCCTACTCACTAGGTAGGTGCATGTCTTTAAGCCCAATAATTATTAAGCCCAATTGTCTCAGGAGTCAGGGCAGTGCCATTTCATAAAATCGGACTTCACGCGCTCTTAGGCGTCACACTTTCTTTTCTCACAAAAATATTTCGGTTCCGCAACTTTTTGAGCGTACTGGAAAAGCAATTTCCCAAAGCAAGAAAAATACTTCAGTTTATTTCTTGATTCCAATAACCATTTCTCTCTCCCGAATCACAAAATATATATATATTTCTTGATTCGACTTTTATACCATCTTTTTTGGCTCTTCGATTCACGCATCTCTCCCTCTTCTTTTTTTTATCTTTCCAATTGGCGCTGTTATCAAAATTTTGAATTTCAGCTGGGAAGAATGATGTGACTGTTCTTGTGGAATTCCCTTATGGTGAGTTCAATTTCAATTCCAGTATTTGTTGATTCTGATTAAATTTAGTTAAAAGTTTTGATTGAGTTTTATATACATTTATTATTAATTATTCTTCCGATATTGCTGTAATTGGGTGGATTTTTGTTCTGCATGCACCCTAGGTTTTGATTTTTAGACGCATAGTTATTGAATTCTCTCTCTCAAATAGTCAAATTTGTGTAAGCTCCTTCTGAAACACAGCCTCTTTAATTCCACCAGGTAAAGCTAAGGTTTGCACACACTTTAACCTCGCCAGATCACACTTGTGGTATTTAATTGGGTATGTTGTTGTTGTAAATTGTCAAATGTGTGTGTTTCAGAAATTCCAGTTACATATTATGCATTTGCAATGGAGGCAAGTGAACCCAAAATTGAGGATAGTGCTGTTCCTGTAACAAGCACAATCAGGGCTTTGGAGAAGGAGATTGCTCATCCTATTGTTTACCAGCTTGTCCGGGTATGTCTTGTGAATACAGTAATTGAAATTTGTCATTTTATCGGTCTAGCACCATAAGGGCTTATGTTTTATTTATTGTTTGTAAACATAATACTTGGGTATATACTTGTGTTAATTTTCTGTACTTTATGGAAAGATCTGAGTTGCTAGTGATCAGCGAATGGTTGGAGAATAATTTGCTTCCTCAACATGGAAGAAAGTTCATTGTTTATTCACCATTCGGCCATATAATGGAAGAAAGTTCATTGTTTAAAAATATTGATATGAATCATTTGCTTCTATATTGATGAAAAAATGAAAGAAGGTAAGTACTAATTCTCAAAAAAAAATGGAAGAAGATCATGATTTGTACTTGGGGATAGAAAAGCAGTTAAAGGCTGAATCCGCAGGCAAAGAGAGTTGAAAGAGAATTTTATTGTTCTTCTCAAATGGGAAGGGGGTGGTGGTGGTGAGATAGTTACTTGAGAAAATTTTAGGTCATTATCTAGAGCGTTGATGTTAGCTCCCTTGTTTTTAGATCATATGTTGAGCGAATAGCTCTAGGTTAAGACTTATTAGAAAGAAGTATCCCTTGAGCTCACTCTATATAGTACTCCCTCCATCCCAATTTGAGTGTCTCAGTTTAACTAGGCACAAAGTTTTAAGAAATAAAGGGGGAGACTTTTGAATCTTGTGGTCTTAAATTAATGATGTGTGTAGTCCTTTAAATCTCGTGGTCTTAAACTTGCCATGTTGGAACTGGAAAACTTGCTAAATATAGAAATGATTATAGGAACAGGCACACTTTTGGGACATACCAAAATGGAAAGGTAGACACTTAAATTGGGATGGAGGGATTAATTAGCATCACCATCGCCTTTTTGATTATCTTCCCCTATTTTGTGGCGACAAAGAATTATTTTCTTTTTGTAAGGGTCTGGGGTCATCATATTGATTTTAGGTTTCCATCCTCAATCTTGTCGGAAATAAATACAAATTTTGGATTTTCCAGAAAGGTAGTTCTAGAAAGGTGTTTTCTTTCAACACCGCCTTCTATGTTACCTTTTGTTTTGTGGTTGACATTTCTTCTCCTCATAAATGTTTTTTTTTCAATTGGTCCTATTGTACAACTCACAGTGGCTTTTAAGTGTAATACCATACTTGGGTCTATATTTGTTAGAATTCTATTAGGAGGATTATATTTTTCCTCCAAATTTCCTTCTGGAACTTTTTCCCAAGTTGTAAAGGTAAATCACACATTCAACTTGTAGCCGGAGAACCAAGTTTGGTGTGGATTTAGAGAGTAATCGATGGTCATTACAATTGTGTAGGTTGATGGCGATGGGAGATTAGTCCCGGCAACTCAGGATGAAATTATGGTGGTTGAGGACTTGCTTGAAGATGATAAGTGTGAATCCAAGCTTGTTCCAGATACCAGACAGATTTCAGAATCCTGCATAACTGAAGCATACCTTCTTGAGAGAAATTCATTTCAAGTTACAGAAGGTTTAGAACTTGATTTTAAATAATTCACTTGTCTTCAAATTAATTTGTGACTATGTTTACTTCAAATTATTGGAGCTAAAGGGTGGTTCGTTTTGGCCTTTCCTCAATGAGAATTATTTACTGATAAATTAGAGTCTGAATATCCTGTTGTTGGTGCAGAAAAGTCAAATGTGTTAGTTGACCCAGTGCCTGACTTGGGAAAAATAGATGCTCCTGAAAAGGTATGTAAGTTGCACTCTTCAGCTTTGCTTTCTACATCTTCTTGATCTAGGGCCTTTTTCTTACTTCCTTTCTCTCATTTTTTGTGTGGTGGTATTTGACTGGGTATGGAGTTAAAAAGGAAGGACGATATTTTGATCTTTTGGTCTTAAACATGCTATAACATTTATGTGGTTATAAAAGTATGCCATTAAAAGTAAAATGATAAGTTAAATGTTAAACTGCTTCCAAGTTTAGAATCTGACGTTCGGAATAAATTGAAATGGACAGAGTGCCATATAAAATAGAACAAAAAGATGGAGAGAGTGATTTTGTAGTATGAGATGTTGTGTTAGATGAAAGAGGGGGTTTCAGTATGCTGACTATCATATTAAAGATAGTTACATCAGTTTAAAAAATAGGAGGTTGCTGTGAAGGAACAATATGTTGCTACTCACCTAGGAGTGCTTTACATTGGCTGACATGAGCCTGAATTGAGTGGAAGTGATTCAGAGTATTCATATCGCTGGAATAAACTAGTTTGGCTCAACTTATTTGTCATGTTACTGTGTCTAACAAAATTTTTCTTTGTGGTCAACTGTGATTGCTTGATTTTGAATCATTCACCTATTAGAGTTAGTTGTTGTATCTTGTTTAGTGTTTCTCTTTTGTGCGACATTAGAGATTCAAAAGAAGTATATTATGGTTTTTGTATACTTCGTTTTGTTTCTACTAATGTTAGTAGTGACTGTATTGCGACTTATTAGTCGTCTTTGATTGATTTAGACTGGAATAAACTTCCAGGTGGCTGTTCATGGATTGGCTCCTCTCTCAGAACTCAACTATGTTGACCAATCTGTGAGGACTAATGTATGCTCCCATTCCCAGGATGCACCAAATGAGGATGCACCATCAACTTCTGCTGCTGGTTCTAGTTGGAAGCCAGACTTTTCAAAGTTGGAGGGAAAGATATGTTTAGATGATCTACCAGTTAAAGAACTTCAGGAAATTTTTAAAGCAACTTTTGGAAGGGAAACTTCCGTCAAGGACAAACAGTGGCTTAAGAGGAGGATTACCATGGGTCTGACCAATTCATGTGATTTTTCATGCACCACTTTCATAATAAGAGATAATGTAGTGGTGAAAAAAGGTGAAGAACAGATATGTCATCGTGTAAAGAGCAGAATTTCTGCAGATTCCGAAGATGGAGTGGCAAATTCAAACTCTAGAGGGTCATTAAGTGATCATGATAACAGAATAAATGATGATGCTGATCTTTCTGGGGCTGATGTTTCCAGTTCAGCCTTTGAAAGTTGTAATGTTACTAAAGATTTGAACACAGATCAGATAACAGCCAAAAGAGCTCGCAAACCAACAAAAAGATATATTGAAGAGCTATCAGAAATAGAATCTAGGGAAACCAGTGAAAAGTTAGCATCGCCAGATAAAATCTCCAGATACCAATTTGCATGTCCAGAAACTCATATAATGCCCACCAAAAATGTGAGGTCAAATGCGAGACCTCTGGTCACCAGGCAAGATTCTCTGGGAGGTTCTGGGGTCCAAATTCCATTTGTTTCTCGGATTCGAAGGAGCCGTCCGCGTGAGAACTTCATGCCTCTTTTGGTAATATAAATATCTTAAATATAGACTTATAAATGCTTACATGGCTCATTCCTAGCATGTATTTGTATATTGGGACTTATAATTTATAATTGTTTCTATGAGTATAAAACCCCACATATAGACATGACTTTGCACTCCATATCCATGTGAATGAAACTTTTGGGCTACTTGGATCACTTGCAATTTGGCTATACTTTTCTTCCTTGCATAGATTATTTAATTTCAGTTTGAACTGCATTTGTCAGATGATTCTCTGTTTGCATTTCCAACGTACTATGTACATGTCAGAGTGTGTGTGTGTGTGTGTGTTTCTCAATGAATTCATTATGCCCATCTATATCAAGTTGAATCATTGATCTTTTGAATTAAATTACGTGGTTTTTAGACTTTGAATTTCAGCTTTAATGTCATGTACTATTATGGCTGATGGAAACATTATTTTTGTTCCTCTGGGTTATTTATGCACTTCAAGTTGAATATTGCAGAAACTTCAGCCCAGTGGTATGGACATGGCGACCAGACAAGTAAGGAGTGCTTTTGACATATCTGGGCCACAAGAAGATGATAAGAGAAATAATGACCTGATCAAGACCAGCTCATCTCCTGGATGGATTCAACAGCCTGTAAATAGAACTTCCCTTTTCTACTATTTGCCTTTGAATTCTGTGTGCGCTTGATTTTTTCAAGTCACTTACAATATTTCTTTAGTCAAATATTGCTCCCTTTAACCCAAATGAATCATCCCTTTTTTTTGTTGGTGACTCTCTATTTTCCTTTTCTCCCTCTCAAATTGATGATGATATTTTGTGGAACTCCTTTTGCTTTCTAGCTTATTGCTGCTTGTGAAAAGGATGAGCATTACAGTGGGATGAAAATTGTTGAGCTAGAGAATGACGTAGAGGTGAATGACTGCTCTGAGGACAATTCAGATGATAATGTGGTGATTGTACCCACCCAAAAAGGAGGAATGAGGAGAAAACATCATCGACCTTGGACTATCAATGAGGTTGCTAAGCTAGTGGAAGGTGTAGCCAGATATGGTGCTGGTAGATGGTCTGAGATAAAACGGCTTGCTTTTTCATCTTGCCCTTATCGAACTTCGGTGGACCTGAAGGTTGGTATTGGCTTGTCTATTTAATAGAATCTAGTATTTGGAATTCATTGGGAATAAATTAGTTCGGGACTGTTTGTTGTACATGTGATGTAATGCTGCAAATTATCTATGTATTTGCAGGACAAGTGGAGAAATCTGCTGAAAGCTAGTTTTGTGCAGTTGCCTGCAGAAAAAGGGGTTAGCATTATTTGAATTATTATTATGCATGTTGTTTCATTGTTGTTGATGATTTTATCAAGGACTTCTTTCAACTATAAGACGGCTTCATACATTCACTCTGTTTCAGTAGAAAGTGGTGATTTACCTTGTATGATATTATAAAGAAGGTAAGGGATTCTAGAGGACGTTGATATAGTTAGTTTTCAACTTATCAACAGGAATTAGTTATAGGATTTTACTTTATTAGACGACGACTGCAAATTAGAGGGCGAAATTCTGGAAAGCTTCAATGATTTCTGTAATCAAAACAAAAACTAAGGTGAAATTGAAGAAAATGGAGCAACCTTATAAATTTCTATTGTCACTCCCTTTCCTTTCAACTCCGTCTAGATTCTCCTCTGCATCAATATTCTCCTCAAGTTTTTCTCATAATATCTCATAATTTAGGTTTAATAACTCTGTTTTTAGATATTTGAATTATTTTAAGCCAAATCCCCGCACCCGTATCCATACATGAATCCGTATCCCCGAATCATAAATTATAGAGGATCCGACCTCTAGATCCACACCGTATCGGACACCTGCACCCGTGTTTGAGTAACTTAGCTGAGCATTAGCCCCCTCCTTTTTTCTTTTGTGGAAACTATGGGACTGATCGTAGTATCCTTCTTAACTTCATATTTGTGATGGTGCAGATTCTGAATTCCCGGAAACAAGCTTCAGTTCCGATCCCTGCTCCAATTCTCTTGCGTGTGAGAGAGCTTGCTGATATGCAAGGTCAGATCCCACCAGTTATTAGTGCATGCAAGTCAAGTGGACATAGTAGTAGTGATAGAAGTGTACATGAAGCTAGGT
Source organism: Solanum piurae (assembly GCA_029582685.1). NCBI lineage: Eukaryota > Viridiplantae > Streptophyta > Magnoliopsida > Solanales > Solanaceae > Solanum > Solanum piurae. The sequence goes on from JAJOOO010002171.1 coordinate 17,481, forward strand.
CTGGATTCCTGTAATTTCAACATCATAAAAAGATTTGCTTTTTTGGAATAAGCCCGATGGTGATTGGCAAACAGTTCACTAACCATTATATTTCATGTGCTAATGCTACTTTTTGTGTGATTCAACCTTTTGTACTCACCTTGGTAGCTTTTAATTCAAGGTCGCGAAGTCGAGAGCAATTTTGTTTTCCTTCCCACATCAGAAGACAGCTAGTAAGACTGCTATTCCTGCTTAGATTGTTCTAGTTGGTCATATCCCAGCCAGCATATTTTTAATTTGACGTTGAAAATTGTTCCATATCCCAGCTCACATTTCCCGCCAGGTATCCAATGCCCGTGAATTCTTGGTGGTACAACCCCCAACTTTTTAAAGCAGCGATTTGTTCTACCATGTGACATGAGTTGACCTTGAATGAAGCAGTAAAGATTTATACGGCCGACCACCACTTGTTTGAGATTGAGGCAGAGTTTGATTTGATCTACCATGTCAAAAGATGTGCTTTCCAATTCGTTTGACATATGTAACAAGATACTGGGTACATCTCCATAAACTAGTGCACTGACAATCAGATCTGCAAATAAAAGTATGGTGGATTTGTGTACATGGAACTTGAGAAAGAAGATTGGTGTTTGTGTGTTAAAATGGGAAATTCCAGAGGAAAAATGATAATGATAACAACTTTATCTTAGTATAGCAACCTAGTTTTTAAAATCAGTTATGATGGATGTCCAGACTCTCAATGATGAGGTCTCATCCCCAAGTCACTACAACAATATATCCAGTGTGTGCTCAGATCTTACACAATAAAATAAATTCATCGCTGCTCTTTTATAAGATGGATCATTGGTATATCTTTCAAACTCAAATGTGCATGAATAGGAGAAGAACAAATTGTAAAGAGTTAACAGGTTTCATCATATGTTTATTAGATATATGCACTTAAATTTTGCAAAGGGAGTATATAACAAACTAGAAATCGTAAGGTGATGTGAAGTTATAAATTATTGTTTGGAATATACAATTTTACTACTTATCTATATATATATATATATAAATAATATTTCATACATATTTAGAAAAAAATATTTATAAAATACCAGTATGTATATGCATGGTATATTTTTGGGATATACAATTTACATGTTGTATTTGCTTGTTACACGAGATAACATGGAATATCACTGGGTAAAACTTATACATCAGTATCAAATACTTATATATAAATTTTATTTCAAATTTAATTCTGAATGACCTACCTTATTCCATATCAAATTTGGGATAAAATTAGTTTAAGGATTATAATTTTGAAATAATTTAATCCGTGAATTAAACCACTCTAATATATAAGTTTCTTTTTCTTTTTTTAATAATACACAACAACGTCAATTACTATCATTACTAGATTATCAATTAATTTGTCTGTATTTTTTTTTTTGAATAAATGAAATAATTGTGTAAATATTTCTTCACGAAATAGAAGTGTATAAAGTTAAAATTAAAAATGAGGGCTCCAAGTTGAGGCATTCTTCATTCTGAACCCTCCTCCTCGTCGGCGAACGGCTGCTCTTCTTCTGTTATCTTTTGCTTCCAACTCACTTTATCGGCGGAGAAGCAGAATCCAGTGGCCGGCTGCCGGAATCTCAGTTGAGCTGCGTGGTTAGAAGTAAGAGCTGTTTAAGTTTATAAAACTGTTCAATTTATGCACAATTCCATTCCTATTGTTTCTCTTTGTTAAATATTCTGCTGAATCACGCATTGACTTAAACATACCGTCTCGTATTCTGAATTGAGCTTCTCTAGCTAAGTGGAATTTATTGAAAAAAAAGAGGTCAAATCGAATCGGTATATCTCAATGAGCCCGTAGGTTAATGTTAGTATGTTAGTTTATTTGCTAGTTAACATCTCTAATAACTCTACACAATTGAGTATGAAGAGTATTAATCGCACACCTCATTTTTGTTGAAGTATTGGTTAATTTCTGCTTTTACTTGCCCCCAATTTTTCCAATCTATATCTACTAGAGTCTAGAGTGGCCTCACAGTTTGATACTCCATTACTATTGCCTATTGTTTGATTTCTTTTATCTATTTGTATGATATGTTTATCCTCTTTATGCTCACTCCTCGTTTTCGAACATTTTCTATATGGTGGTTTGAAATGGAAGTTAAAACATAACGAGACCCATTTAATTCCCAACCCATGTCCTTGGAATTTTTTTGAACTTTTACTGCTTATAATTATAGCTCATTATAGCACAGACAACCATTTCTCATAGCATTTTCTTCTGTATTAGTTCCATTTTTTAAATACATTATACATGTGACACGGACGACCTATGGGTCATTGTCAAAATATATGATATCTAACTTGGTCCCTGGGTCTCTGGCTTCCTTGTTCTGCTTGTCGGTCTTTTTACTGCAACTTTCTTTCTTTTCTTGAAAGATTAGTTGTTTCATGTTTGGTTGCGTGTACTTTTCTTGAGCATCACTTTTGTCATGGGACTGTTTGTTGAACTGAACTTGATCTGTTCTCTTCTATATATTTTATGCAGATAAACTAAAGAACCATGGGGATTGTAGAGAGGATCAAGGAAATTGAAGCCGAAATGGCTCGTACTCAGAAAAATAAAGCAACTGGTAACTTCCATAGTCACATCACTAAAGCCTTTATGCCTACCTATAGGTTGTGTCTTATACTACTGACTTAGAATGTTTGTTTCACTTTGAGTTTAAGCTATAACTCAGACAAGAACTGGTATTACTGTTACTGAAGCCCCATTAGGCATCACTGTCAATGAATCTTCATTGCCTCTCAGTCTTAGTGCACATTAATCAACATAGACACTCAGAAAGTCTACTAAGAGTCTGTTCAACATTGGTAGATTAGAACTATAGGGTTTTAGTCCTACAAAGGACACCATCTTTTTCATTGGGGCACCACTGGATATTCAAAATTCAGAAACGAGATTTCAAAGCAGGAATTTGTCAAAAGAGATCACCCTTTGCCATTTAGCACAGGATTATATTTGTTTGTGACTCAACTATTTGTTACTTTTTCGTCTTATATAGAGAAGACAAGAGCTTAAGCTGTATGCTAGGACAATGTAAATATTTTCTTACACTAGTCGGTTCAATGGCACTTATTGTCCGTTATGGGCCTAGGGCGGCACAAATTTGTCTGTTTGGGCTACGCCACATCAAGCCCCAAAAGTGCGCGTACCATGTGAACTTGATTTATGCTTTATAAAACTCTTCACTTTCCTCTCTGTGGGATTCACCGAACGTGTAATGTGCACCTTATCTTCCAAAGCATGCCCGTCCTGCTTGACCTGTCCTCGTCACTAGGCTCCGTTAGGGGAGTCACAAGTATATATTTACCTATTATAGAAGGTTGCTTTCTATTTCTTTAAGGTTATAAATTGATATTTGTATCAAGAAGCACCTGTCGTTGCCTTCTAAGTTACATGATTGTGCAAATATTTTTTTTACACCAACAATGCATATAACTTATACTCAAAAGAAAATTATTTGTTACATTTCTTGGAGTCCCTTGGAGATCCATTCTTATGCTCTTAATTCCTTTGTGATTGAGGATCTTTTGTGTACTCCTCTCTGTTTATTGAACTTCTCCCGAAATATTTTCTTCAGAAGCTTAATAATCGACTTCAACTGTCATGCAGAATATCATTTGGGTCAGCTGAAGGCTAAGATAGCAAAGCTGAGGACACAATTGTTAGAGCCCCCCAAAGTATGTCTTTTTGATATTTCAACTGTTAATTGGGAGGGGTCAATTTCCTGTTATCTTAGTCTCATGGAGTTCCCATGATATAATTGTGTCCTATATTATCATATCAACAAAAATAGTTGCGCTGTACTCATTATTTTTTCCACCGGTGACCACCTTTTCTCGTGTTCTTGCTTTTTCTGATAGACCAAGCAATAACTTCCTGATTATGTCTGTGAAACAGGGTTCTAGTGGTGCTGGAGAAGGTTTTGAAGTTACGAAATTTGGCCATGGACGTGTTGCACTGATAGGATTTCCAAGGTTTATCATTTCCCTTTTTTCGTGATTTTTGGCCAGTCATAAAAGTTTAATTGTCATCAGGCAGAACAATTTCCAAAGCATTTGATATACTCATAGTTCTGATAGATTATGTAATTGCATCATAAATTGCTTTTGGTTACTTCTTATAGTTTTGATTTCCTTCCTTGGTCTTGATATATTGAACATTAGTAACTTAAGATGCTGGTGCCCTTTGACATGAGATTTGGCATGGGAGACCATATAAATAGTGTTAACTTAATCCGAATCTTGGTGACTTTTAGTGACATTTTAACTGCGGCCAGTTTGGTAATGGGAGCAGAAGGTTGATCCTCATCATTTAAATATGATACTAGTGCCCCTTTTTCTGATATTCTTAGGCGAGGAGAACTGGGCATGGTTTTAAACTAAGACATAATAACTGGTCCTATTTGGTAATGAGGCACACAATTTCAGTCTGCACTTGCCTGAACTACCTGCTCCATGGTGTCTTAGAGCCTGTTCTGCCAAGCTATGAACTTATTTGGAGAAGTACTTATCAGAAGTGCTTTCTTAAAAAAAGTGATTTAAGAGAGTAGCAATTAGTATTTGATTAACTCGTTTGAGAAGTGCTTTTGTTAGTAGTTTGTGTTTGGCCAATATTTTAAAAAAAGTGTTTTAAAGTGATTAACTTGCGAAAAGTATATGTATATAAGTTTCCACCTATTAATTGTTAAACACTTATTTTCTGGTAATAAATCTGTCTAATTTTAATAAGATATGGGCTTCATTAAAAGATAAATATCATCTAAATAGATAAATAAGCTTGCATGTTATGATTTGTAATTTCAGATTTAGTTTAACAACTCTTGAATTTAACACCAAATAAGTTTCAGTGGAACTAAAAGAAAAGAGTTTGAGCTTTTTTTTTTGGTTGACTTTGGCTATGCGCATGTATCCCAAAGTGACGTATAGTTTTTGGTAATGTGTATGCTCGAGAGAAAAGGTTTGGAATTCTACCTCCCCTTATACAGCAGCTTTGTGGTGGTGTTTGTTATTAAGTCTTGCCCTAAACTATAAGAACGCACAAAGAAATTATGCAACACAATCTATTAACATTATCTACATTTCTATTAGGTTCCACATTTTATCTTTTTCATACTCCCCCTCCTTGTTGCTAGATCAAGAAAAAGCCTTTGGATTGAGATCCACAACAATGCATAACAACTATGGATTCCAATTATTCTTCTCAAGATTCTGTTTCATCCACTTGAGATTTTAAAACTAAAATAGGTTGGGTGAGCTTGCAAATTCACATATTCTCATTGTAAGTGTGGGGCAAATGGCGCCCTCTACTTCTACTTCTAACTAAAGGCTAACAACCGGCATTGCAAGCAAATAGAAATCCCCCGCCCGTTTGAGCCGGAAAGCACCTACATGTTGTCATTATAAAAGGGAGAGATTTAAAAAGCATGTAAAATAAGGAGAGATTTAAAAAGCATGTAAAATTAGTGTTCTTTACTTTATCTTTTCACCGTTGTTGTAGACATTTCAAAAGCTTGTTCAGATAAGCTATTAACCTTCTTTGGTTTTTCTTTTTGATAGTGTGGGAAAGTCTACACTCCTTACAATGTTGACAGGAACACATTCTGAAGCTGCATCATATGAGTTCACAACACTTACTTGCATCCCTGGTATTATCCATTACAATGATACTAAAATTCAATTGCTTGATCTTCCGGGAATCATTGAAGGTGCATCTGAAGGCAAGGGGCGTGGTAGGCAGGTAAATTGAAGATGGCTTTAGCAAATTGACAAACAATGTATGTTGTACCTTGTATAGTTGCTGGCGCTCTTGATTGTGAATACAATCTCTGAACAATAGTCATTTTGTACAGGTCATCGCTGTTTCTAAGTCAGCGGACATTGTATTAATGATTCTCGATGCTTCAAAAGTAAGTGATGATAATTCATTTTGATAATTGTGCCTGTTGGGGTTTATTTTTATTCTCTTTTGGTCATATTCGTTTGGTTACAATTGCACCTCAGCTCTGGCCAAGCTCAGGCTGTACTAAATTAAGCTTCTCTGAGCCCGCCTCAATCCTTGTAGCAGATTCGAGCTTGGGCTGAGTTGGCACGGCCAGAATTGTAGGTAAAAGTGTCATAAAAAAGAACCGAATAATTAAAAGAAATGATGCCAGTCTGTTTCTCAGCTGGTGAACACCTGGGGATGTTCCCTCTATATATGCTCTCTCACCTATTAAAAAATTAATTATGCACGCCAATACAGAAAAAAATCACAAACAACATAATAGTAGATGACCCAAAAAACATAGTACGTATTGTTCTTTGATCTCAGTGGTATAGAGAAGAAACAGAAAAAGAAGGCACACCGCACACATGGTACCAAAACAACAAAAAATGGAACATGATAAAAGAAGAGTTCATTTAAGTTTCTATTCTTATTTCCAGCATTAATCTCGAGCAACATCAATGTTTCATTACATGTTAAACCGAATAAGAATTAAGTCATCTCTCTGTCCAGATATTCTGTTAGCTTATGCTTTCTTTTTTCCTTGATTCACTTGACTCTTAATTAAATATACAACAACAGAGTGAAGGCCATCGGCAAATATTGACAAAGGAGCTGGAAGCGGTGGGCCTGCGATTAAACAAGAGACCTCCTCAGGTGATCCATTATGCTATATTATTCATATTGCGGTTCTGTGTCCTAGTTCTGATAACATATATATTCATTTGTCTCCTTTTGTCTATCTGTTTTTCTGATTCCAAAGACTTCCACATGTGTTTGGAAGATCTTCTCAATAATTAATTGCTTATGCACACAACTAGCCTGCCTTATTATTATTGCATGATCTTATAGCAGGGTACATTATATAGATCTAGGCTCCTTCCTGTCCTTAAGTAGTTAGCTAGAAAATGTTCTTTCTCACAATATTTCTGTCTAGAAAAGACCTTTTCCTGGTCTTTAAAGTGTTAATTTAAAATCCATGCCATCATTGGCTATGTTGCTCGGACTCTTCAAAAATCTCATCGGGTGTGTGTCGGATCCTTCAGAAGTAGTGCATTTTTGGAGGATCCGAAACGGGTGCGGCAATATTTTTGGAGAGTCCGAGCAACTTAGATCATTGGTTGTGTATCTTCCGATAGAAAGATTGAATGTCAGGGCTTAACTTAATTGTGCAATGGTTGCAGATATACTTCAAGAAGAAAAAGACTGGTGGAATTTCTTTCAATAGCACTCTGCATCTGACACATGTGGATGAGAAGCTATGCTATCAAATTCTGCATGAATACAAGATCCACAATGCTGAGGTATTGTTGAACGCGGTGATTTTTATCATTGGAAAACTCCAGTTTGAATTTTTTTTCTTCTGCTTTGTTTCCCTACCTTACAGTCTTTTTGTTCACCTTTTTAGTTGTTATTTCGTGAAGATGCTACAGTGGATGACCTAATTGATGTTATTGAAGGCAATCGTAAATACATGAAGTGCATATATGTCTACAATAAGATAGATGTTGTTGGTATTGATGATGTAGACAGATTAGCCCGACAGCCAAACTCCGTTGTCATCAGCTGCAACATGAAGGTATTTCCAAATTTGTGAGATTCATTTGACTGCTGATGAGATGAGCTATAGCATGTTTTCGTGATCCATAAGCTCATTGCTCTATCTAATTTTGTGTCAAGGTGCTACTTTCATTATAATTCGTCGGTTTTTGACATTTGCAAACATATATATTGGGACCAAGATCAAATAACATAGTTGAGTATTTTGGGTGCGCATAAAGTTAACTGCAGCTCATGATAGTATATGAAGTCTTTTCTTTTGTGTGGCTCTGGAGAATTTCCAAAACTTGGTTTGGCAAGGAGACATCTCTCTTACCTGTAGTTTATCCTTCTGCAAATAATAAGAACTCTTATTTTCCCAGGGTCACCAAGATACTTTCAAGTTGGTTTTTGATCTTGATGATGGTACAGAAAAAAAAGATTTTCTTTGTTTTCCTTTGCCTAATTTGGACATGGCTTTGGAATAAGGGCTCACTACCTCTGATTTTTGAATTTGGCAAACGATCTCTACATACTGACATGCTCTCTAGAAGTTTTTTGTCTTGTCTAATAGTTAACGTTGCACTTATTTTTATGATACAGCTGAATCTGGACAGATTGCTTGCAAAAATGTGGGAAGCGATGGGTCTTGTCAGAATTTACACAAAGCCTCAAGGCCAGCAACCAGACTTCACAGATCCTGTGGTCCTTTCTGCTGTATGTTATGTTGCACATCATGCTTGAAGATTTTCTTTCTTTCCATGCTTGGTTACTCTAGAAATTTCATTCACTGATCATAGATTGGTGGAGATGGTCTCGTGTTAAAATAGTAACTTGAGAACCCCCACAGAGGGAAATAATTAATTTCCTGCTCATTACTTTTCTCTAATTGTGTTGATGCATCTTCTTTGTTGTTAATGATTTTAGGATAGAGGTGGCTGTACGGTAGAAGATTTCTGTAATCACATACATCGGAGTCTTGTTAAGGATGTGAAGTATGTGTTGGTGTGGGGTACTAGTGCAAGGCACTCCCCCCAGCATTGTGGCCTTGCGCAAATGCTTGAGGATGAAGATGTGGTGCAGATTGTTAAGAAAAAGGTAAAGGATTTCTGCTTGTGCTTTTCACATTTGCTCTCCATCAATAGTGTTATCAGCTCTGGCATATCGAGCTATTTCTTCTGGCCATCATATTCACAGGTGTATAAGCTTCATGATCATATGGTGATTTGGCATTTCTTCAGGCAACATGCAATGCCATTAGCTTCTTTCTAGTCTAATTAAATAGGAATTTGTGTCACAAAAGTATGAGTGGTCTTATCGACCAAAGCACCCAGGATGCGGAAGTTAGGACAGCTAAGGTTAAGATGTATAGAGGTGTAGTTTGGTGCCAATACTCAACAATCCAGAGAGAGTTGATGCCTGTGATGCTCACAAATAGTTTATGTTATGCAGGAGAAGGACGATGGAGGAGGTAGAGGCCGGTTCAAATCACATTCTAATGCTCCTTCTCGTATATCTGACCGTGAAAAGAAGGCTCCATTGAAGACTTGATTGAGCCAGATAGTGGAGGTGCTAGTTCTATATGCCGATCTGGAAGAATGCATGTGCCAGGTATTACTATTGAAGAATGAGATATACAATGAGAATAGCTAGAGGTTTCTTCAACTTTATGAAGTGAAACCTATTTATCAGAAGTGGCTCGAAGATTTCAGTGTTGTATTCTATATTTGATCATGTTACACTCTAGAGTAAGTATAATATCTGGGGACATGCTTTTTTCCTCCAGATAATATTTACTGCTGTTCATTTGTGAAATGTGAGATAAAAAGTTTTGGTCTTAGATCCCAAGTGTCTAGGCGATAATAATTGGATATCTTAGCTTCATGTTATCTGCTGTCGAATTGAGTAACTGCACGTTTGTTCATCGTTGAAAAAGTATATTTTAAGGACTACATGCCAATGCAAGTTAGATAAGAATTCTTTTCGTTGGATTTAGTGAACTTGACATACTTATAATTCGACAGTCCGTATTAGTGTCAGACTATAATTTCTGTTGCGATGATTCACAAATAGCCAACTTTTTAGCCATTAAAAGTTGCAATGATGGTGTCTTAAACTCTTTAAGTGCAATTTCAGGACATTATTATGGAGTTTTACCTTTGGAATTTGAAACCTTAAAACTCCATGACAATATTGCTACTTTTCACTGTTTCTACTCTTTATTGCTCATAAAAACATTTGGACTTTAGAAGTCGAGAATTGGAAATAGGTCTCAATAGTTAATGGGCCGACCCATCCCTCGATGAATGTAGTCAATTTTGTTTAACCCAACTGTGAGTCGTTAAACAGCTACAACATAGTCAATATAATTTCATAAGTGGAGTCTAGAGATGGGTGATGTGTATTCAATTTTGTTCCTACTTTGTGAAAGTAGATTGACTGTTTCCGTGGCATCCTTGGCATGAATTGTACTCTTTGTTGTTTGTAGAAATTATTTTTAAAATTCGGAAAAGGGTCAAAATTGTCCCTGAACTATGTGAAGTAGATCACTTGTACCATTCGTTACATTTTGGGATAAAAAATGCCCCTGTTGTTATCCTAAGAGACCACAAATAACCTCAAGAGTTAACACCCCAAATTTTTATTGACGTGGCAAGCCATGTGAGACTGATCCTTCCACCTAAGCATTGCCAACTAGGATTCACTACAAAAGAACTAGACCTTTAGCGGCGACAACAGTCGCCACAAAAGCCCAGAAATCGTCACTAAAAGTTTTTAACATTAAATTCTAATTTTGTGTTTTTTTCTTCATTGTTTTTAAAAAACCAAAAATGATATCGATTAAGTAGGAGTTTTAAGACACTGTATGTTTTATTTTTATGTCATATGTAAATGTATAAAATGTACAATGATGCATTATATAGTAGGAGATTTGAATCGAGAAATAATTTTGATGATTTTTCGTAATAATATTGGATGTTTTTAATATTGATATTGCAAGTTATATATTTTAGAAAATTAGGTTGCAATCGAAAATTAATTATCATATTTTTTTTGTTGAAAAAATAGGTTTTACTAGCGAATGGTTGTTGGAGCCTTAGTCGCCACTAAAAATCACTCATAACCTTTAGTGGCAATATTTTGGGATTTTGTGGCGACTTTGTCGCCACTAAAGGTCAAGTTCTTTTGTAGTGAATCTTAGTTGGCAATGCTTAGGTGGAGGGATTAGTCCCATGTGGCTTGCCACGTCACTAATAATTTGGGGTGTTAACTCTTGAGGGTATTTGTGGTCTCCTAGGATAACAACGAGGGTATTTTTTATCCCAAAATGTAATGGAGGGTATAAGTGGTCTATCTCACATAGTTTAGAAGCAATTTTGACCCTTTTCCTTTTAAAATTTAATGAAAACAGTGATTAGCTTGCCACGTCACTAATAATTTGGGGTGTTAACTCTTGAGGGTATTTGTGGTCTCCTAGGATAACAACGAGGGTATTTTTTATCCCAAAATGTAATGGAGGGTATAAGTGGTCTATCTCACATAGTTTAGAAGCAATTTTGACCCTTTTCCTTTTAAAATTTAATGAAAACAGTGATTAGCTTGCCACGTCACTAATAATTTGGGGTGTTAACTCTTGAGGGTATTTGTGGTCTCCTAGGATAACAACGAGGGTATTTTTTATCCCAAAATGTAATGGAGGGTATAAGTGGTCTATCTCACATAGTTTAGAAGCAATTTTGACCCTTTTCCTTTTAAAATTTAATGAAAACAGTGATTAGCTTGCCACGTCACTAATAATTTGGGGTGTTAACTCTTGAGGGTATTTGTGGTCTCCTAGGATAACAACGAGGGTATTTTTTATCCCAAAATGTAATG
>JAJOOO010002172.1:0-17685 GCA_029582685.1 Solanum piurae
AAAGTTATGACCATATGAAGTTGACCCATCAATAATTTTCAGCTAACTGGCTGTTGACTCTCATCTACGGTCAGACCTACGGACCGTGGATCGAATGACGGTCCGTGCTGGTCGACCATAGTTTGTGTCAGAGGCTGGGCAAAGGAGGTCTCAATCCATGGACACAGACCACGGTCCGTGGTCTGATCTACGGACCGTAGGTCTGTCCGTGAGTCGGAACTTAGCCAATTTTCTGACTGAGTTCTGGGGAAGTTTTCTGTCAAGAACCATGGACCTGCAGGATGGACCGTGAGTCCATCTACGGTCCGTGGATGGTGTCCGTGAGTGCCACCCGCAACACCAGAAATCTGAAATCTCTATTTTTGGATACGGGGTGTTACAATAGAATCTATCGACGAGTCGCCGAAAGGTTCGGCGAATCCGATCTTACCCACCGATTAACTGAAGATATCGTCAACTTTGGAGTTTGTAAAACTCAGCGATCTTTAGACATTCTTGGTGAATCGCCAACCAGGTCGGTGATCACGAGGGAAACCACCGATTGGAACCCCGTAAATCAGAGGTTCTGTAAATATCAACGAAGAAACTAAAAAATCGATGCTCTGCCTAGTGAGTCGGCGAGCTTGACTAGCGTCACCGAGTGAGCAAAAACTGGATAGTATTTGCAAGACAAAGGTTTGAAAGTTTCAACTTCACTCACTTTCCCCCACTTTTCATCTGTCCGAAATCACACCAGCACTCTAGTTTTTATATTTCCTGCACTTTGGAGTATTTGGTTTCATTGATTTGTGCACGGATTCGGGAGTACATTGCTTCCTAGCACTTCAGTTTTATCATAGTCAACATCAAAGGTTCGTAGTCGTAAACCCAAAAATAATTCTATAGGATATATACTCATTTGCAGCATCCTTATCTTGTTGAAATTAGTTGGGTCTCTCCAAATGGTCTCATTTACACCTGTGTAAATTCAAAATTATTGCTCAACTTGTGTAAATTGTTGAAATCCCGTATGTTTGTGTTTTAAGCAAAAGTATATTTTGCGGGATTGAATTCGAGAGTATGGGTTGAGAATGGGCACGTTGGGTCATTTGGCGAGATAGGTCGAGCTCACCGAACCACTCAGCGTTTCGTCTAATGTCCCGACCTTGCCTTTAATTTCATGCTTTATATGATAGGTGAATTCAACCACTTTCGGCTAGAAGCTTGAGGTCGCCAAAAGTAGTCTTGGCGAGTCGCCCTTTGCCTACACCTCATGACCCTTCGTGCATTGTAGTCTTCGGTGGGACAAGACTCACCAAAAGATGTCAGCAATTCGCAGAAAGGAGCCCCCCCTTTAGCCTACTTGAGCAGTAAGTCTGTATGCTACCGTTTTATTGTGAATCTGATTGAATGTTATCTAACCTTTTCTTACGGGTTTGCAGTTATGGCAAAACCAAAAGCTACTGAGAGAATTGTACCAGCACAAGAGAAGGCTAAGGGGAAGGCGGTAAATGAGGAGGCCGCTACATCTAAAGGAAAAGCTACTACACTGGCCACGTTTGGTAGGAAGGAAGATAAGGGAAAGGGCAAGGGAGCCAGGGAAGTCTACGCTTCTTCAAGTTGGAATCCTATTTCAAAGATTCCATGAACCCATAACATACCTTCATGGGCCCTGGAGTTCTATGCCGTTGTGCATGCCTATTGGACGTATTCGCAGGTGGTCACTCCCAGTGGACTTAGCAATGTTGATGCTTCAGAGATATCTCTGGTTCTTGATGCCTACACCTCGAGTATGACCCCAAGCACTGAGGCCCCGACAAATGGAGAGACTGCATAGACAGGACCTTTCTTTACCTCCCTCTCTATCGTATTTTTCTTTCACTTTTGAATACTTTTAGGTGCATTTGAGGACAAATAGCTTTTGTTTATGGTGGGGTGAGGCCCCCTTTTGTGTTGACAATTTCGTGTTTTGTGTATATTTGGGCTGTTCTGTTTAAAATAATTTTTACACTTCTTTCGTGGATGATTGAGCTCATGGCTCCTGTTGGTTTTAAATTATAAAAATGATTTTGACCCTTTTGAAAAATCTTTATTTTTTGAAATTTTTTGCCACCGCTTGTGTTGCAAGTGGCTGTTCTTTTGCAAAATTTAAGTCTCAGTTCCGATCAATACTGATGACTTAAATAGTGCTCTCAATAGAACGAACATGAATGTGCGGCTACGATGAGACCAAATGAAGTTGCATAAACAATATGTGAACTCTTTGAATCTTATTGTGATTAGCCATTTATCAAATTGATTCTCTTGTAATGACCGTTGCACACTAGCGAAAGTGTGTAGGCTTGTTTAACTTAAGTGTCGATGCCTGTGTGATGAGCTTACTTTGAACCTTGCATGAATAAACCTAGAATTTGCCCCGTTAGTCTGATTGATTTAGTAAAGTGTGCTCTTGAGCTGATCTTAGGCAACTTTTGAAGAGTGTGAGCCAATTTGACATATACCTCTTTTGTGGCCTACCCGTGAGCATGTGAAACTCTTTTGAACACCCCTTGAGCCTTACCTTTCTTTGGAAGAATCTTGATGAACCCTAGACCTTACTTAACCCACTACCTATAATCCTCTAGAGTTGTGATTTAGTGAATAGCCAACTTAGGCCAAAAGCCTAAGTTTGGGGGTGGTGAAAAGGAAAAGGAGAAGTCAAGAAGTGCAAGAAAAATTCTCCTTTAACCCATGGTGTTGCGGAAAAATGGAAAACCTCCATATATAAAAAAAGAGAAAAAGAAAAGAAAAGAATGGAAAAGAATAGTTGTGGAATAAAAGTACAAAAGAAATTGGGTTTCCAAGCAATCCATGGAGATAAATAAAAAGATGACTTAGAAGCACTAGAAAAAGAATTGATTAAGGAAAATAAGGGGATGCCTTGAGAATACCACATCTCACGAGGATGAAGAAGTCACTGAGCCGAAATGACCATACCTTTACATTCAACCCCAGTATAGGCCTTGAAAAGACCTTTTTGATCATGAGTAAGCAGAATCAAAAGTCGATTGGAAAATAAAGGCAAACCAATGGGTGAAAACATGCATTGTGTTCCTCTTTTTGAGTGTTAGCGTTGCATCTGATTCCTGGTCTTAAATTGAGTAGCCTCTGTGTGTGAATATGAAATCATTTTTGTGTGAGGCATTTAGATACTTTCGTTGAGCTTGAACATACATTAGTAGAGAGTATTGTGAACATGAGAATCTTTGATATTGGTGTGTCACAATTTGAATCTTTGAGTACATAGTTGAATCTTTGCATAAGTAGTTTGAAGTCTTGTTGTGTACATTCATGATTGAGTCTTGTGTAGCACTATTTTAGACATTCTTTTTGAACAGCTGAACTTGAGTTTGCTTGAGGAGAAGCAAAAGTTTAAGTTGGGGGTGTTGATGAGTCCACATATTGGACTTATTTAGGGCTTTATTTTAATAGAAATAGTGTCCTGAAATGCTTATTTATCTCAATATATGATGAAAATGCTTAAGTTTCAGGTATTTGATGTTTGAGTGGAAGCATGGACACTTAGGCGCAAAAAGGAACGAAAAGGCTGAAAAGAACAAGAAAATGAAGGCCTAAGGATCGCCGAGTTCACTTGGCGAATCACCGAAGGGTCTCACTTCGACTTTTTTTCCAGTGTGCTGAGCCCTGAAGAAAATAATCAAGTCGGCGGAAAAAAGGAGTTGTCGATGTGTCGCCGGATAGTTCCACGAAGCAGTACTATGTCACCCAATGACACAAAGCACGACGATGCCGAAGGACGGTGCAAGATGGCGATGAACTACACCAAAGGGAGAATCGCTGAGTTGATCGTCGATTCCGACTAATGTTGCCGAGTGATCCGCCACAACACATATTTTTGAAAACTATAAATACTCGTTGAGATTTATAGACTATTATCAGATTTTAGTATCATATTTTATTTTAGATAATATTTTTAGTACTTTTTACTCTCAAGTTTGGAAGGGTTTTGGAAACTTGAAGAAAGGAGTTCATCTTCCCCAAGTTGGAAGTGGGTCTTCTTTATTCTTCTTCCTTTGCTTGAATCAAGGTTTAATTTCTTATACCCATTTGATTTCACTATCATTTTAGGTGTATTTTGTTATTTCTTGATGTGTGGCTAAAAATCCCCATTCTTGGGGTGTGATTTAGCAAATATGTGTTGATATTATTGTTGGTCTTGCTTGCTGATACGTTAGATGTATTTTAATGGTGATTTCACATAGTGGTTGTGGTTTAAGTTAATTGGTTTGTAGTTGCAAATACAAAGCCACCCATGTGTTTTTGGCTTGCCCGAGAGAGAGGTCGCGAAACCAATACCACTAGACTGATGGCCTAAGGAGTGGGTCGACATGAGGTTCAGCCCGAGAGGGTGAGCCCTAGTCCCATATCCTAACACTCAGCTAGAGAGAGTGAGTGGGGTAAGGCGTAGGCTGGTCTTCATGCATCGAATGGGTGTCCGAGAGGAACGCATTTGAAACGGGGTAAGTTGACCGAGAGGGAACTTATTTCCATCTAAAGCTTAGCCTAGTCACTATTATCTTCTAAATTTCCTATCGAAAGCATGTACCCAACCATTTATCTCAACCTCTATTGCGGTCACACCCCAAGAACTCTTCCCCATACTTGATTTTCTTGTTAATTTTGTTGTTTTTACTTACTTGTGACAAAAACCCCAAATTGATATTTGACACTTTTGTGTCCCCCTTCCGATTTACAATGTTTTTAATCGTTAATTTCTCTAGCTACGACTAGTTAGAACTAGATTTTATTTTTCTATAAATTCTCAAAACGGCTCCCTTGGGACACGGCCCCAACCCTTGTTTGGGTTGCTATATTATCAACGATCGTAGACACTCGAACCGTAGTTAGTGTCATTGGTCACGATAAGCATCACATATCAAGCATATTTCATCCTCTTCTTTAACTAGAAGAAGTTTAAGATGGATCGAAGTTGTGGTTGCTCTTTGGGAAGCTACGATGTGCTACATCTGGAAAGTAAGGAACTGAAAATAGTTCAAAGGTATTACAGACAAACTTGGAACTTTTATTTGAAAACATAAGGGATTTTCAAAAATCTTACTTGTCTCGACTTCTTGGGTCTATTACTTACCTAGATTAGTCGATGCATGATATGAAGGGTTAATTTGCTTGTTCTCTTTCTCAAGATCGATGAAGTTCTTAGGTATCGTTATCATTCCTTGAATAGTAAACAAAGTAGAGTTTGTAAGTCCTTGTCCTCGACCCTTCCCTACATAACATGGAGAAAACAAATTATATTATTAATACTTTAGAATATTTTTTTTGAGAGCGAGAAGCTGTAAGAAATAACAACAGCTCAAAAAGAAGATAAGATTTTGAGATAGAAATAAAAACAGATCATTATATAAAAAAAAAACAAGGGCTCACTTTTCACTAACGACTCGCTTGAGGGCAGAAAAGTTATAAAAGTATGATACCTTTCAATGAGTCCCAAGACCAAGAACAGTTTGCAAGAAAATACAAATGGAATGTACACACAAGATACTTGGAAATTTTATTTGAAAACATAGAAGATTTTTAAAAATCTTACTTGTCTCGACTTCTTGGGTGTATTGCTTACCTAGATTAGTCGATGCATGAGTTGAAGGGTTAATTTACTTGTTCTCTTTCTCAAGATCGATGGAGTTCTTAGGTATCATTGTCATTCATTGACTAGTTAACACAATAGAGTTTGTAAGTCTTTTCCCTCGACCCTTCCTTACATAACATGGAGAAAACAAATCCTATTATTAATACTTAAGAATATTCCTTTTGAGAGCGAGAAGCTGTAAGAAATAACAATTGCTACATAATATGAGCTATTAATATCAATTTTGAACAGTTTATTTAAAATATCTTACTTTTTTCAATTTTTTGGATGTACTCATTAACCGGATCACTAAATTCAGACACAAAACTCTTAGTTGACAAGTCTCTTCTCTCAGTCAAAGATTTAAGTCCTTGTCCTCGTCCCTTTCCAATAGCACCAGGCACGACAAATGTATATCTAATAACACTCTTCATAGACGAGTCAGCCTCATTTTCAGTCTTCAATGTTTTCATCTTGAACCTGCAAAACGAGCCAAAAATAAAAAGTAATAACAAAAAATTTAAGACCATGTAGGAATAAAAGAAATCATGTCATCGTAAAGTGTAACAATGAATATATTAATTCGTAAAAATATACTTCACTTCATTAGTTCTTTTACGTTTCTTTTGTGAAGGACTTCCTAACTCTACAATATCATCATCCATCTATTCCACAATGTCATAGGAATCATGAGTTTGAGTCTTCCTCACTAGTTGCCAACCTTTGTTGGAATTGTCATTAGCATAAAACACTTGAGATGCTTGGTCCGCTAAAACAAATGGCTCATTTGTTTTCAAGAATCTATCGGGATTAACACTCACAAAATCATACTCATCTTTCTTAACTCCTTTTATTTCATCACACACATCAAACCAATTACAACGAAATAAAACAACTCTTCTATCCATGACGAATTGCAACTCAATCACATATGTTAAAACTCCATAGTAATCAAGGTTCTCACTATCTTTATCATTCTCACCCAATACAACGACACCACAATTTTGAGTCCTTAACTTTTATCATAATCTTCTACATGAAATCTATATCCATTAACAATGTCACCATTAGAATGCGTCGAATATCGTGTAGGACAGCGTGAAAGCGAGAGCAGATCGTCCATGATACGACTACAATCTCTTTTATGCAATTGTGCAACCTATCATCAAGATTAG
Source organism: Solanum piurae (assembly GCA_029582685.1). Lineage (NCBI taxonomy): Eukaryota > Viridiplantae > Streptophyta > Magnoliopsida > Solanales > Solanaceae > Solanum > Solanum piurae. The sequence goes on from JAJOOO010002172.1 coordinate 6,802, forward strand.
GATGATTACTTTATAATGAGTATTAAAATATTAAAATATCAACTTTTATGTTTATGTATTACTCACCCTATCTTTAAACCATTCAATAAATTGTCGATGATTACTTTATAATGAGTATTACAATATTAACATATCAACTTTTATGTTTATGCATTACTCACCCTATCCTTAAACCATTCAATAAATTGTCGATTCCATTCTACATCAGACAGGTGGTGAGCATTTTCATGAGTATCTGCAAACTCTCTACAAAGTTGAAGTGAACCATAAATTTCATATAAAAAATAAATAATCCTACGGAAATAATAATGAGAAGATATGAAATAACTCTCCATACTCGAGATATGGTAAAACTTCATCACAATTCTTCAATATGTACATGTGTTCTTGTTCTAATTCATCTGCTTCAAGCTCAAATGGAGTTTTAGCTCGTAGAGTTTTTTCGGGTTGACAGAATAGTGATAAACCTCCATTAAATTGCTTTAAACCCCCATCATAATTTCTTTTAGGCTGATTAAATTTTGTGTCAATTCTATGTAGATACCATGAACATAAGGTCATGCATTCATTTGCAATGTAGCCCTCTGCAATACAACCTTCAGGACATGCCCTATTACCGATGAAAGATTTTAGAAAATATAACCATCGTTCCAAAGGATACATCCATCGATAATGAATCGGTCCAGATATCTTAGCTTCAGTAGCTAAATGAATAGGTAACTGAACCGTGACATCGAAAAATGAAGGAGGAAAGATATTTTCTAACTTGCAAAGTGTAATGGGAATTTGAGCTTCAATATGTTCCAAGTTATCAATTCTCAACTCCTTTGATCCAAGAATACAAAAAAAACAAAGATAACTCAATAAGAGGTTCACACACTTCTTTGGACAACATACCACGAAGTGCAAGTGGGAGTAGATGTTGCAGAAGAACATGGCAATCATGACTTTTCAACCCAGATATCTTGTGATCTTTCAGGTTCACACATTGAGAAATATTAGATGAAAATCCATCAGGAACCTTTACATTCTTTAGGAAAAGGCATAACTTGTGCTTATCTTTGGGAGACAATGCGTAGCATGCAGTTGGAACTTCAATTTTCTCCCCTTTTTGGATAGGATGCAATTCTGGCCTAATGTTCATTTCTTGCAAATCTAACCGAGTTTTAATTGTGTTCTTGGTCTTTCCTTTGACATTCATGATTGTACCCATAATATTATCACATATATTTTTTTCAATATGCATTACATCCAAATTATGCCGCAACAAGAGATTCTTCTAATATGGAAGTTCAAAAAAGACACTTTTTTTGTTCCAATTATCCTTTCGATTTTCATGTGATATCTTCTTCCTTTTATTTGGATCCTTTGATAATTGTTGCCCTTCAGGATCCTGCACTTGATTAAGTATCTCAATATCGGAACACATTTATAGCGGGGGTCTTCTCTCCTCTGTACTATCAAATGACTTCTTCTCATTCCTCCATTTGTGATTATGAGGAAGGTAACGTCGATGACCCATATAACACTGCTTCTTACCATTAGACAATCGAGTTGATGAAGTGTCTTTATTGCAACATGGACATGCCAATTTTCCTTTTGTACTCCATCCAGATAAATTTCCATATGCTGGAAAGTCATTGATGGTCTACAACAAAGAAACATGCAACTTAAAATTCATTTTAGCTGACGCATCATAGGTCTCAATACCAACCTCCCACAATTCCTTCAATTCCTCTATTAAAGGCTGGAGATATGTATCAATTGCACCTCTTGGGCCATTTGGACCTGCAAAAGCTATGTGGGTTCGGCCAAGGTAAGGTTATATTGGTAAATTCTTTAATTGTTTAGTTAAGTGTTTGGACGACTATTTTGGGGTTATTTAAGTATTTTAAGAGTATTAAAACATTAAAATGGTATTTTAGATTTCTTTATTCACCTTTTTCCCAATCAAAACCCTCCATCTCTAAGAACTCCATTGAAGACCAAGAGGAGAAGATGACTTAGGGCTTGAAGAGGAAGGCTAGTTGAGTTAGTTTTTATGGATTTCTTCAAGTTAAGGTATTTTGATCCTTCATCTAAGGTTATATTTCACCCTAGAGTCAATTTTAAAGAAGTTTTCAAGGTTTTCAAGTTACACAAAAACCCTAAGTTTCACTCAATCTCATGGGTTCTTGCATCAAACGTTTTCAAATGATAAATTATGATTATGTTGATTTTTAATTGATGATTTAAGTTGAAAAATTCTATGAACCCATGATTTCTCTCAATTCCTAAATTGTGCCTTATGAAGTGGGTTTGTTGATTATGAATGCATGTTGATAGATTTATGCTTAGATTGATTTAGATTATTGATTTGTATCTTCATATATGCCTAATTATGGTGAATTTTTGGTGAATTGAGGATTTGTGATCATGGCCTTGAAAGGGCAAGTTTGACCTAATTTCATGTTAAAGTAGATTTGTGCTTGAATTGTTGATCCACTTGAAAGGTGGAGGTGTTTGCTTACTATGTACATTGTGATCATGGCCTTGAAGGCATAGTTTGATGAATTGAAGTATTATCATGTTATTGTATATGTGAATGTATAATGTGAAGGATTTACATGTGATTTCAATGATAGAATGATGATCATGTATTCAAGGTATTTGTGTTAGTATTGAAAGGCTATTTCTCTATTTGACATTCATGAATGATAATGATGAATGTGAAGGGTTTCTAAATGTGAATGTTGAATCTAGAATTGGTAGGCTTATGCATCCTTTTCTAGAATAATAAATGTGTCTTGACTTGATGAATATGAATCAATAGGGTATGGCATTCCTTTCATATATGAGTGATGAATGTGTCTTTACTTGATGAATATGAATCAATAGGCTATTTCATTCCTTTCATATATGAGTGATGAATGTGTCTTGACTTGATGAATATGAATTGATAGGCTTAAGGCATTCCTTTCATAAATGATCTATTGTAATGAAGACTCTAGAATCGATAGGCTAGTGGCATTCCTTTCTCAATGAGTCAATGTACCATAAATCGATAGACTAGTGTCATTCCTTTCATGAGTATAAGAATGTAATGAGGGTCCATGAATCAATAGGCTTATAGCACTCCTTTCATGTGGACCCTAGAGCTATCCTTGAATGTACCATGGATTGATAGGGTTATAACATTCCTTCCTTGGTAATGATGTATCATGGGTCGATAGGCCTATGACATTCCTCCCATGATACCTTAATGTAATGTGAATGAACTACTCTATGGGAATGAAGGCTAAACACCGAGTGGATATGGTAAGATGGAAACTCTCCCAATGTTAGGATAGAGTCCTAATGATACTTTTCCTATCCCATAACTATGTTCCCGCATAGGATATTAGCCAGCGGATTTCATCCAAGCTAAGGATTCATCTGAGCTAATGTTATCGTTCTACCTTAGGCAAGTGGAACACCTCTTTACGGTGTGGGTTCACGACACCGATTTCATGATTAGCTCTCATGGTCTATGTTGGTAGCCTATTCCCATCATGTGAGATGTGAACTCTAGTTACTTGATAGGTACTACAAAGTGTAGGTAGTAGTATGGGATACTATCTATACATTGCATGAGTAGGCTTTGAAGGTGCTATAATGAGTTCTGTAAGTCTTAATGACTATGGTTTGAAGATCCTCCTAGGAAGAAGTTAAGGAGAATGTTAATCTAATGTCTAATAAATGAAAGTCCTCTAAATTCATGAATGTGTCCTAATGAAGTTAATGAAGAATGTTGGCTTAAATGCTTAAATGAAAAGATGCGTGCTATACTTGGATTGCATTTTGAGTTACTTCCTTGTCATGTCTATTGTATATGAATGTGCCTTGTCTATGGTGACTTCAAAGGAGTACTTAGTGTGAGTAGTAATATGGGATGCTACCTGCACATTGCATGTGATTCATGTGATATTTATATGTCTTCTATGCTCTATTGTGTAAGGGTGAGAAGGATGAATGGTAAGTTCACTTTTGGTGACCTTAAGGTGGTACCTTAGTGTGGGTGATGGTATGAGACGCTATCCATATATTTCACATGGTATAACTTAAGGGTTACTTGAGGTGAAGGTTCAAGGTGAAGGTAAAGGGTTATATATGTAATTTTGGCTAAATGTGAACTATGTGTCTTTTTATGTTGGTTGTGACTTATATTATGCCTTTTGTATCAATGTTCATGAAGTTTTACAATAATGCCATAGAAGCATGGCTTTCAATAAAATGTCCCTTTTTAAGCATGTTTTTGCATGGTCAATATAATTAGTACATCTAATGTGCTAACCCCATTCTTTTCCCTTTTTACCTAAGTGTAGGCTTTGGAGATGTTGGTGTTTTATGCTTGAAGGATAGGTTTATAGGTGCTTGAAGATGAAGACTTGGTGAGTCCTCATAGTTTCGAGGAAAAAACCAATTATGTTCCTTTTATGTCTTTTAGTATTGGTTGCGTTTTTGTATGGGCTAAGTCCCAATCTTGTATTCAAAGTATTAGATGGTTTGAGACATAATGTACAAAGTTTAGAAAGTCTTCCGCTTGCTATTTAATGAAATGTCTTCGATTGTAAAGAAAGTTTTTAATTCTTCTCTATTTTTAAGTATCTTATGCAATGAATGAGCTATGGGGTTTGTATAAGAGCCCTTCGGGGTCGAGTACGCTGTGCTACGACTAGGTGTGCTCTCGGGTCGTGACACACTCATTCACATTTGATGATCAATAGTGCAATATTCACATACATACATGCATTACAATGAAGCAAATACTAAGATACATCACACAAACATGAAATCAAACTATCACCTACCTCGAAAACAAGCTTGAAGCCTCCTAAGATGTTTCATTCTTCCTTTTCTGGATTCTTTCCACTTGTTCTAGGTCTACAAAAAATCAATTCAATATAAGGATCAATAATTAAGTTCTAATTTACCCAGATTATGACAAACCCAAAACCCAAGACCCAACTCATGATCCTCAGGTACAGCTAGGGCTTTTCCCACCATCCAATTCAGTGCAAAAACCCTCCCCCAACAATATCTAATCAAGATTATAAGTTCTACGGGTCGAAAAATGGATTAGGGGAGTAAAATCCTCACCTTTAGTGCTAAAAGAGGTGAAAAACTGTCAAGAACTTGCCATGCTTCATCTCTTAGCTCTCTGGAATGAAAATTGCAGAATAATGATGTTTTTGGGGTTTATTTCAGACTTAAGTCGCGACTGGCCCACTATAGTGGCCCCCATCCCACCAGAGCGGCGCTGCCCTGTCAGCTTGCACAGAAACACAGAGTTGAATTTAGAGTTTCAAACCCCCATTTCACAATGCTCCATCAACCCATGACACTCAGAGACTATCCATTTACGCTAGGATCAGTTTCTGGAGTTCTACTCACCCGAATTCGATTTCGTAAATTCGTACGGGTTCCTTTACATCTTAGTTATCCACTCATGTGATAAAATTCATTATTGGATCTGTCGTTTATTACTAGATTTCCCTAGACTCGCCTTACTCTGATTTTGTCCAAATGTGGACTAGGCTAGGAATTTTCAAGTTACTACCAAAACGTTTTCTAACCCAAAAATTTTCTCGATGGTTTTTCTATAACAACTGGAACATGTCGTTACAATAGATATCAATTTACCCATCACTCATCCCCGAGTGAAAAACTAGGAAAAATGGCTAAATTAAGATTGGAGTAGTACTTGAATCGTCGAACAACTGGGGATACTTGTCTCGCATGTCCTTTTCAGTTTCCCAAGTAGCTTCCTCAACTGGATGATGCTTTTATTGAATATTCACGGACTTAATCTCTTTGTTCCTCAGCTTCCGGACATTACGATTAAGAATGGAAACTGGTTCCTCCTCATACTGAAGGTCTTTGTCTAACAACAGTGAGTCCCATTTTATGATGTAATCTCCGTCGCCAGGATACTTCTTTAATATGGATACATGAAACACTGGATGAACTCCAGATAAGATAGGTGGTAGGGCCATTCTATAAGCCACTGGCCCTACATAGTCAAGAATCTCAAATGGACCAATGTATTGGGGGCTAAGCTTGCCCTTCTTACCGAATCCCATCCCCTCTTTCATAGGTGACACATTAAGAAGAACATTCTCACCAGTATGAAATGCCATGTATCTTACCTTATGGTCTGCGTACTTCTTCTGTCAATTTTGGGCTACTGAAGTTTGCGTAACCAAGACACAACTTCCAATGCAAGTGTCTACAATCGTACAATAGTAAAGTAACCCAACCAAGGGTTGGGGTCGAGTCCCAAGGGAGTGGGCTTGATAATTAATAGAAAAATAAAATTTAGTTCTAATTAGTCATAGCTAGAAACATTTTTGAATATAAACATGTTAAATCTAAGGGGTAACGCAAGCGTCAATTATCAATGGGGGTTTGTCACAAGTAAACAAAAACAACAAAAATGCAAAGAGTATACTAATCAAGGAGATGGGGTTCTTGTGATGTGATAGGAATACGGGATAACCTATACTATTGGGTACATGATTTTGATAATAAATTTGTTGAATATTTGTGACTAGGCTAGACTATAGTGTGGGTAAATTCTCTCTCGAGCAACTTACCCCGAATCAACTCGGTTTCTCTTGAACACTGAGTTGCCGCATGAAGAACAACCTTCGCCTTAGCCCACTCACTCTCTTAAGCTGAGTGTGTGGGAGAGGGACTAGGTTTCACTCTCTCGAGCTGAACCTTATGTCGACCCAATCCCACCAGCCATCAATTTAGTAGTCTTAGTTTTACGACCTCTCACTCGAGAAAGCCCAAAACATAAAATTGAGATCGTATTTAACTACAATTTCATTAAGTTCCACCACAACTACTAAACTAAAACACATCTAAACAACAAATAAATCATCAACAAGCAAGACCCAACAAATAATCTAACCCATATTCACAAAATCACACCCCAAGAATTGGAGTTTTAGCTAGACATGTAAACGAGATAGAAATTTATACCAATACGAGTTTGCATTCAAATGGGTATGAAGATTTAAGTCTCAAAACAAACCAAGAGTGAAGAATCCATAAGACCCAAGTCCAAATTCTTGGAGTTGTAACCCTTTGAATCTTCAAGTTCTTCAAAACCCTCTCCAAACTTAGAACTCAAAAGTCTATGTTAAAAATTCTATATTAAAAATATGATATTAAGCTACAACTCTCAACGAGTATTTATAGTTTTCATAAATCTGTGCTGCTGAGGATCATTCGGCGCCGTTAGTCGAGATCACCGATCAACTCGGCGATCCGCCCTTTGGTGGGTTTCATCGCCATCTTGCTCTATCCTTCAGCATTGTTGTGTTTTGGATCATTAGGTGACATAGTACTATTTCGCGGAACTGGTCGGCTACACGCCGACTGCTCCTTTTCACTGCCGATTTAATCCTTTCTTTCAAGGCTCAGCACACTGGAACAAAAGGCGAGGTAAGACCTTTTGGTGACTCGCCGAATGGGTTCGGTGATTCTCAGATCTTAATTTCTTCGTTCTTTCAGTTGCTTTTGTTCCTTTTTACTAAGTAGTGTCCATGCTTTCCCTCAAACTCCAAATACCTAAAACTTAAGGGTTTTCTTCAAATATTGAGACAAAATATGCAGTTGAGGACACTAATTCTATCAAAATATAGCCCTAAATGAGTCCAATTTGTGGACTAATCAGCTGCTAAATGCTTAGCTTGGATACTCCTTACCTTATCCTCATCATTCTTCACCAAATCCAGCCCCAAAGATTTTACATCTCCAGCCTCAAACTATCCTACGGGTGATCTACATCTCATCCCATAGAGTGCCTCGAACGGTCCCATGTCAGTGCTGGAGTGGTAACAATTATTATAGGAGAACTCACTCAATGGTATGAACTTATCCCAATGCCCTCCAAAGTCAATCACACATGTCTTCAACATGTCTTCTAAAACTGGAATAGTCCTCTCTGACTGTCCATCCATTTGTGGATGGAAAGTTGTACTAAAATTGAGTTCTGAGCCTAATTCATCATGTAATTTCCTCCAAAACATGAAGGTGAACTACGTACCACGGTCTGAGATGATAGAAAAAAGCACCCCATGCAGCTTCACTATCTTTATCACATAAACCTTAGCCAACTGCTGAGCATTATAAGCTATTCTGACCGGAATAAAATGGGCTGAGTTAGTCAATCTGTCAACCACTATCCAAATAGAATCAAACTTCCCCATAGTTTTGGAAAGACCAACTACGAAATCCATGGCTATCTTTTCCCACTTCCATTCCAGAATTGGCATTCTCTGAAGCAAAACTTTTGGCCTTTGATGTTCATAGTTTACTTGCTAACAGTTTTGGCAATTAGCCACAAACTCAGCTATGTCTTTCTTTATGCCAAGCCACCAATAAAGTCACTTAAAATCTCGGTACATCTTGGTCACACCCAGATGAATGGAATACCGTGAACCATGAGCGTTTGTCAACAATTTTTGTTCAAGTCATCTACTCTAGGAACACAAATCCTTCCTTTAAAGTTGAGCACACCCTCCGCATCTAAAGTCGCATCTTGTGTCTTACAGGACACTGTTTTGTTTCTGAGCTCTTTCAAATGATCATCCTCAAATTGTTTGTCCTTGATCTCCTCAATGAACGTGGCCCTTACCTCAATGCTAGCCAACACCCCATCTTTCTATGAGATTCCCAACTCCATGAACTTAGATTCCAAGGTTTGAATTTCCTTAGCCAAAGGTTGCTTGGATACACTCAATCACGCTAGACTACCCATACTCACCGCCTTCTGACTTAGTGCATCTGCCACTATTATTATCCTTACCCCAATGATACTTGATGGTCACATCATAATCCTTGAGTAACTCCATCCACCTTCGCTATCTCAAATTCAGATCCTTTTGAGTGAAAACATGTTGTAGACTACGATGATCAGTAAACACCTCACACTTGACAGCATAGAGGTAATGCCGCCAGATCTTAAGAACAAACACTAATGCTGCAAACTCTAAATCATGTATTGGGTAATTCCTCTCTTGCACCTTGAACTACCGCGATGCATAAGCTATGACATTCTTGTCCTGCATGAACACAACACCCAAACCCAAATGTGAAGCATTACAATAAATAATAAAATCCTTACCTTCCACCGATAGTACTAGAATAGATATTGTGGTCAAAAGGGTCTTGTGATTTTGAAAGATCTCTTCACATTTTTCAGTCCATTCAAAAGGCACCTCTTTTTGGTCAACCTTGTCAGAAGCGTGGCAATAGAAGCAAAGTTCTTCACAAATCGATGATAGTATCTAGCAAGCCCCACAAAACACCTAACTTCAGTCACAAAGCTTGGCTGAACCCAATTCTTAACCGCTTTAATCTTTTGGGGATCTACCATTACCCCTTCTCTTGAAACTATATGCCCCAAAAAGGAGACTGAATCCAACCAGAACTCACACTTGGAAAATTTGGCATATAAATTTTGTTTCCCAAGAACACCAAGAACAATACGAAGATGGTCGGCATGCTCTTCATCACTTTTCAAATAAACCAAATATCATCAATAAAAACTATAACAAAAGAATCCAGAAATGGTTTGAATACACCACTCATCAGACTCATGAAAACCTCAGGCGCATTTGTCAACCCAAATGACAACACTAAAAACTCATAATGCCCATAGCGGGTCCTAAATGTCATCTTGGGTACATCCTCAGGCCTAATCTATAGCGGATGGTAACCAGACCTTAGATCATTTTTAGAGAAAACTGATGCACCTTGCAACTAGTCAAAAATATCATATTTTCGAGGTAATGTGTATTTATTTCGAATGGTAACCATATTCAATTGTCGATAATATATGCATATATTCATACTACCATCCTTTTTCTTAATAAACAAGACATGAGCACCCCATAGGGAAGCACTAGGAAGGATGAAACCCTTATCAAGAAGTTCTCTGATTTGAGCCTTAAGCTTCCTCAACTCTACCGGGGCTTTGCGATAATAAGGGATGGAAATGAGGTGGGTACCAGGTTCCAAATCAATGCAGAAATTTATATCTCTATCCGAAGGCATACCAGGCAAATTCGTAGGAAATACTTCTCTAAATTCTGACACCACACGAATGAATTCAATAGAGGGAGACTCAGCCTCAACATCCCAAATATGAGCCAAATAAGACAAACAACCCTGCCGCACCAATTTCCTAACCTGAAGGGAGGATATGACCTTAGCTGGCTTAGGTTTGTACACCCTTTCCCACTCTAACATTTCCTCACCCAGAATCTCTAGAGTCACAAACTTAGTGTTACAATTAAGCACAACATAATAGGGGTTCAATTCTTTGACAAACAGACGAATCCTCTCCTCCTCAGTAGTTACCAACTGTGTAGAATATCTAGACAAGCCATGGAACTTAGCCTTATAAGCATCTACAGTAATACCACCCTGCTTCAAAGCCATAAAATCATCCTTCTTGCGATCTCTCAAAGTCTGGGGCACAAACTTCTCCAAGAACAGAGCATGAAACTGGTCCAAGTGAGTGTGGGTAAAGCTGACGATCTGCATTCCACATAAGCTCTCCACCACTACTTAGCCTCACTTGAAGCTGAAAATCACAAACTATACTCCATGTTGCTGGACAATACCCAAATTATGTAGCCTCTCATAACAATCTAAGATGAACTCAGAGGCATCCTCAATCTCAGATCCATGGAATATCGGAGGCTTTGGTTTCAGAAACGTGGTCAATATTTTGTGTTCATTACCAGTCATCACAGGACCTTACAAAGGATGGAATAAGGAATCAATACCTATAGTTCCTCTCACCTTGGGGACAATGATAGAAATAGGGGGATTGGCGGGAGTTTA